>SNQJ01S0028371.1:31820-58545 GCA_010110895.2 Picea sitchensis
GTAAGTCAAGTTGGAAAGCTATCGTCAGCCTGCATCACCAATAATCATGTCATAAATGTCAACATCAAATCATCAAATCAAATGAAACATCATAATAAACATATCAACCCAAAAGCACACTCCCTGACTCAGTCCAAAATCCAAGGGGGTTCTACCGATGCCTCTGCATCCTCAAGGTCAAAAACCCTGCACACTCAATAAAACTGAGTCAATAGCACCCATCTACATCAAATAGTAACACGTCATGTAATCTGTCCATCACATCATAATCAAATATAAAAGGTCTAACATAAAAAGGGTCCAGATCACTTGCGAGCAAGTGTCCTAAAATAATAAGTGTTCTCTGTGCGCCAGAGCGGGATGTTACATATTTCAATTGTCACATATGACAACTTCATACTTTGGGGGGCATTCTGTTACACATTATTTGGGTCACCCCCATTATCACCAATGATATGTGTATTGCTTACTCCTTTGTTCCCTGAAGCTACTTAAGAAATAAGAATTTATCCCTAGAAATAGAATCATCTCTCCTTTCTTAAAAACCCTACCAAAGAAGATCATCACACATTGCCAAATGATAAGGGTACGAAGATCCTTGATTGTCACATGATGAACCACAATGGATTGCATCATCGTCACAAGTTGCTTGTGATTAGGGTGTGATGATGCTAAAGCAAAGGAAAAAGGTGAAATTCTCGAAGGTTCTAGAATCGAATCTTCAGAAGGATGAGGTGTCCTCAGATCGGTTTGGATCTCACTCGCTTCTCTGATTTAGTGGGATTATATTAATATCTTCATCCATCCCTCTTCCATATATATAAAGAGGGATCTCTCATGGGGAAAGTTAGGATGGCTTATGCATGAAGAATTTTGTTGAATATTGTAGTTTTGATAGATTTGCTTTATCTTTCCAAGTTAGGTTGTGAATACTCTTCATCAAAATCATTGGAGAAAATGTGTGTGTGCTGAAGAAAAGGGCCATTGGAAGGGACCTTGCAACATCAAGACATAGGTTGTATTCTCCACTTTCATCAATATAATGCAGTGATACATTTATTCCCTATAAAAGTGTCTCCATTTTTATTGTATAAC
This sequence comes from Picea sitchensis, assembly GCA_010110895.2. NCBI lineage: Eukaryota > Viridiplantae > Streptophyta > Pinopsida > Pinales > Pinaceae > Picea > Picea sitchensis. The sequence continues at coordinate 32,916 of SNQJ01S0028371.1, forward strand.
TCCTTGATCTTATGCATATATTTCATTGGAATATATATATCGTTTCTCTTTCTCTTTGTTGGTTTTTGCTTCTTAACAGGTTCAACATACCAAAAATACAAGGATGGATCAAGGATGACACTAACGCGGATCAAATGACGTTTAAACGGTATTTCATTTGTCCCTCATTGAACTAGTTAACATTACAATGAAATCTAAGGAGAAGCTTGTATTCTACTATGTTTTGTTATAATTTCTTGTTGAAGTTAGGGAGATTAGTTTGTGTCAACACTTACTGATTTTTCCAATAACAGGCATGTTCAATGACCTAGACGGAATTAAATTGAGAAATCACACCATGGTGGCCTTTCTTCAATGATATTTCCATCATGTGAGAGATGGTGATTTCAGGAGAGCTCGCTTGGAGACCTAGGAGGGTATAGGGGTGAGCGTCTTGGGTGAAGCTCATATATAATTCTTGATAATCCATTGTGATCGGCCCCATAGTACGAATCCTTTCCACTCCTAATAAAATATCACAACCACCCATGGAAATAGAGAACATGTGGGTTTTCATATGATAATCACCCATTTGGAGTTTGACATTCTCACAACAGCTCCCAGACTTCATAGTATCACCATTAGCGATGAGGATTTGAAAATTAGAAATAGGTCGTACAAAGAAATGGATCTCATCATCTATCCTACAATGAATAAAATTATGGGTGCTACCACTATCAATCAATACCACCACCGACCTATGTTTGAAGTATCCCTTGATCTTCAATGTTTGCTTAGCTAAAATACCTGATAGTGCATGAAGCGATATGACAAATTCCTCTAGTTCCATAGGGGTTACAATTGGATCTTCTATGTGATCACTTGGTTGAGCCTCCTCTAGGTCAAGATACTCATCTGATGGGATGTATTCATAGGGAGAGGAATCTAAGGCATCAATTTAGAATAAATTTTGTTCTCGACATTTATGCCCTGGGGAATAATTTTCATCACAATAGTAGTAAAGTCATTGTTTGCAACGTTATGTCATTTCTGCTTGAGATACCTTTTGGACCTTCAATGTTTGTGTCAAAGCTGGGTGAGCCCTGAGGTGAGGACGAGTGAGAATTAGAGCCTTCATGGGTGGGGCATGAAGGATGGTTTCAACTTTCGTTGCTAGTTGACATGCCTTCAACTAGGTAGTAGGGTGATGCATGTTCACATGAGCCTCGATGGATTCCTTTAAGTCATTGATAAAACATTCAAGGTAAAATGCATTAGATGATCCCCCAGTCCTGATATCCAATTGTTCAAATTCCATGATAAAATATGTGATTGATCCAATTTGGTGCAACTCCGTGAGCCTACCCAAAAAATGTGATTCCCTATCAAAATGGGCACAAACCACTTTAGTGAACATGTTCCAAGTTGGTATTTATGGATAAAATTTCTTATGCCACTACCACCACTACCATTGTTCTTGATCTAGGTACAAAACATCTACATGGAGTTTGGTCTCATCACCCCAAATATTATGGAGGGAGAAGCATTGTTCCATTTGAGAGACCCACCCTGCTGGGTTGGATCCATCAAATTTATTCATGTCAACTTTCATCACCTTATTTCAAGAGTGTGGAGAACTCCAAGCGGAGTGGGACGAATGAGTATGCTCATAATGGGAATGATGAGGGTCCTTTGCATTGGTCTCTACCTGCTTACCTTTTTTGAATTGTTGCATGGATTCATAGATAGCTATATGGACTTCTGCTTGGAGGGACTCTTTGACTTTGGCTTATATTGTAGTGATGATGGATTCCATTTTCATTTCTAAGCTGGAAATCCTAGTCTCCCAGACTTCTTGGGTTTGAGCTCTAGTGTTTGGCATGGTAGTGGCTTAGGTAGTGGATGAGGTCTCAGGATGAAAATTGGGGCCAAAAAAAGTAGATGTACTAGGGTGATCGGGACAAAGAGAGGATTCCAATGGGATAGGTTTCAAAAAAGGGTGTCTTGGAAAGGGGCGGGACAGTGGAAAAAAAAAAGGCTTAAAAGTGAAGGGTACCACTGCGATCAAAATGAAGACAGGAATGCAAAGGATTGGGTTACAAATAAGGGTGATGACAAGCCCTAGAATTATTATTGTTTTTACTCCTGTGGTATTATACTCCACTCTGAATACTTCTGCATGGCGAAATTCCCAAATTCTCAATAATAAAAAATGTCAAGGAGTGTTTCTGCAATGAAAAAATGTGACCAGGGCCAATTTTGCAATGAAATATATATTTTTTTGTCGTCCAAATGGTTAGGGTTTATAGGATGTCTATAGTCAATGGTTTTCCCAGTGCTATATCTCTCTTATATACGTGCAAGTTCCAACAGTAGTACTCAACCCAATATCTTAGGGCACAAACTAAGGAGGCTAGACCGTACCCTTAGTCGTACTACCCGACTACCCAGGTAATAGAGAGTCTCTTCTCGAGTTTTTTTATTATGAAACTATAGTAGTCAGACAACCGATCGATTTATCTATGCAAGGATTCAGGATGCCTAGGTTGATCCATATACAGGTGTTGTCTAATGCACTACCACTCGAAGGGGTACCAACAAGGGTTACAAGGGTGGCCAATGGATGTTCTCTTAAGAACCATATGTATTTACTATGTGTATTACTCCCCGACTGTGGGTTTATGCATGTAACAAAAGATGTATGTAGCTTAAAGACGTTGGAATACATATCTACCTTGGAAAAAAAATCCCCCCACAAGTCTTTCCCGAAAAAGGGCTTTGATACCACTTGTAATATTCCAGATATAATATAGTATGTAGAACATAAATATTTAGAAATAAATTTCATAAGAACAATGATATATCCATAAAAATATCAAAATAATACCATAATAACACCAGAAATAGCACCTTTATTAATGATATCAATGTTCACTTTCCTCTTCGAGGGGGAAACCTCCAGCAGAGATGATCTATATTACAATAATATCCAAGACAAAAATATCCAATTCCTCCTACTCTTATTTATACTAATTCTAACCTCTAAGGAAACTTCTAGAGGAAGATATTTCTAGAAGCAGAAGATTCTATTAGGTCTTCTTATATTGACTTGTTATCCTTTATTTATTAGGCCTTATTAACTAATGTCAGGCTTTATTACATAGAAAACTTATCCTACTAACTAATGACCAATGGAAAGGGGTTAGGATCAGATCCTAACATCCCACCACATTGATGCTTTTCCCTTGAGCTGATAAATAACAATTCCCCCTTCTTCCTATGTATAATAATTATGCAGCTGGAAGTACTTCCTCATACCCAAAAAATAGGTCTCTGCATCTTCATCATTTTGTGTTCAACGTCAAATGTAGGAGGCTTGACCTTATTCATTTCTCCTTGTAGCTTCTTCGCCCTAGTCCTTCTCTTATGCTTCCTGACAGGAGATGGACTTGAGCTACTATGTTCTTTCCTAAAATAATGCTTTGGTGAGTGAGGTCGATGCTTATCAACACTTCTTTCTTCTCTTCTTTTCTCATCATGACACATGTGACTTCTTGGCCTACTTTTCTATGTCTCCTTATTCATTTTCTTTTCTATTATGTCCAATATTTGCATCAACTTGGCATTGAAGTCATCTTATTGTTCCTTGGTTTTCATAATCCTTTCATTATCAACTCTATAGCTCTGAACATCTTTTTGTAGTCCTTTTATTGTTTCTACAAAATTTATGCAATCTTCCTTGGATTTTGTACCAACAACACCCAAACCGACATACAAATCCCCGAAATCATCATTAGGAATGTAAGTTCTTTATGCATATTCCATGCCTTTTACCTTCTACACTGATTCTATCCTTCTCTAATCACTAACAATTCTTCAAAATGTGTAGACATCAAGATTTTTTAGATGAATTCATGAAACAACTTCATCAAAATGCTACACCATATTGTCAGAATCATTTCCTTTTGAATCCCATCCACACACTATTATTCAACACACACTAATGCATGATGTCAATATTTTACATTCACACCATGTGTCAGTAATGCACATGCATCACAATTTTTTTTCGCACAACCCCAAACCATTAGTGCGCACACCCATGCACCATTAGTTAATTTGCAGTTCTAATGCCACACTCCACAATATAAAAATTTGGCATACACATCTATGTATTCTTACTTAATGCACACCATGACCATGTTGAAATTCTAAATTCAGACCAATTCAGCCACATACCAGTCTGAATTTTTCCTTAAGATAGAACTCAACTCATGCAAGCTCAGTGTTGAAAATCGAGCTCTGATGCTTCTTGTTCACCTATGGCCCATACAAGTTGAGTGTTGAACTAATATCTCTGATACCACAATGTAATGTCCCCAGCCACTCCAGGTTGGGCGACGTCACACACTTCTCCTAAACCATGCTCTAATACCAATATGTAATTTACCCAGTCTCCCAACTGAGTATTGTTACCACCTTGTAACGTTTCTTGTTACCACAATGTAACATTCCCAAACATACTACTCGACCATGCTACTCCAAAAATACACTGTGCAGATTCTAAACTAAACCTTAGTCTGCATAGTTTCACTTGAAGTAAAACACTCAACCTCGAACTGAGTTGTGTCAAACTAATATTCTTCTTTTAACACAACTTTAAGCACTAAAAGTAACTCAACAATTGCGTGCATGATCATATTGACCACATAGAACAATTGTGCACACAACCACCCTCGTGTCGCATGCCAATTCTGATTTCTTGGTGCGCGAGGTCTATTTCCCTGAACACACACATAGGTTCTAGCCTCCTATGCACCTGACCATTCAAACCTCTTATTGAAGACTCATAACAAAAATCATGAGGTTAAATTAACGTGAAATACTATCAACATTTTTTTATATCCATGCACAACTACAAATACAAGATATACACACCATACTTACATGCACAAGAAGGATAATATAGATTAATAACAACCACTACTTATATCCGACAACATTCAATAATATTTAACCCATATCATGCATAGATGGACATGAACACAATATACAAGACAAATGCATATGAACACTTATCTTTTATGAAAGTCACCAACTATGCGCAGAACTTAGACATTCCTCCCAACCATATACTCTGTTTCTCATAAAATTTCAACAAAAAGTCACCCTCGATCTAGTGCTTAACTCCACCAGGACAAAAGTGTTCCTAGAAACAAATTAGGGTCTGAATCTCAACAAAATTTCTTAGTCCTAGGTGCATGCTTCTTCAACTGGCCCATAGTCCCTCAGTCCCCACACACCTATCACAGCCAAGGAAGTGCTCCCCTTCTCTGCTCAACAGTCCCTCATTTTCCCCACTTCCCTTCCAGGCTTACCAACAATAGGCCGGACAGGAAGTCTATAAGCCCCATGACTAATTCCCAATGCACCAAGGAACAATTCTTAGAAAAAATATCACTTGGAGAGTATGCTCATAGGTCTGACATCCCACTTCTCAAAATCCAGTCTCTCACCCAGAGAGACTTCTCACGGGAATGTAAACTCGTCTCTTCGACATTAAACTATGATTATTTCCCCACAAATCCTTACAAACTTCTCGGTGTAGATAAGGTAATAATCCAATTTGCCATACATTCTGAACCCCTTCTTCTCATGAGAGCCTGAAAAATGCATAATTATTCTCCCTGAAATAATTCTTTGAACAATAATTCCCAAAATACACTAAGGCCAACAATATATATTGGATGCCTTCAATTCGACACGTGTCACCTCCATAAGTATCTTAATCCACTTAGTGACGCATTCTCTACCCGTGGGAACTTATGATAAAATAATTATTCAACATTACACTTTTCCAGAAATATTATAAAATATTCCCCTAAGACTTACGTCCCACCCCATTTTCCCTTTTTGGGTAGATTCAAACCCCCATCTCTTATGGTCTGAGTCTAACTGCGTGAAGCGATGTAATATTATATTAATAATTGTGATTATATTTACATCGATAGGCACACTATCCTGTCTACATACCGACTCACCAGCCTCATAATCACATAGGCTCTCTGGCCTCATTATATATACATACATATATGAATCAGCTCTACATTCACTCCCAAGCCATTATCTCACACTTACCCAAGTGCACGTAACCATGTGAAATGTGTGCACTTACCCAAGTGTGCACAACACTATGAAATGTGCACACCCTCTCTTTGATACAATTCTCCGTGCACTACTTAGGTGCACAACTTAGTGCAAACTACTCACCTTCCTATATGTACATTTACATTTACAATTCATACCAACGACTCATTAGCCTATCTATACAACTCCAGAGGGTTCATATCAGGGACATTACAGTTGTAAAGAACCCCGAATATCTAAAATTTTCCCATTCAAGAAGGAAAATTATATGAAAGAAAATATAGAGAAATATGGAATTCCACAAGAGAGAACTTTTGGAATTTATCGGAGAACCCTCTTTCTTGACAAATTTTACAAGAAATTAAGATGCTAATACCACTTTTAGGAGATTCTTTTCAATTGAAAGAATCCATGTTCCAACCAATAATTTTAATCAAAATCATGAAATAACTCATACAAGCATTGGGAATTTATAATCAATGTTAACCTCCTACACCAAAAACCTTGATGTGGGAACTCTAACCAACAAGGACTTTCTCAAATGAAGAACTCTAAGCAATGAAGAAAATATGAATGAAGGAAAAGGAATAGGAACTTGGTCAAAGTTCAAGAGTTATTGTTCCTTGTCGTGAAGTTCTTATTGGTTAGAGTCACTATTGTTAATGGTTCCTTTATTGGTCGAAGTTTCCATCAATATTACTTTCTTCATAGTTCCCTAGTGAATGTTCCTAGTCCAGAAAGTTCCTAAACTCTAATCGACTAGAACTCTAACCAACATCAACATACAAATTTTAACCAATGAAGTAACTTTGAATGATGAAGGAAATCTTAACCAAGGGACTCTTGATGAAGGAATAGAAATAGGAAATTAGTCAAGTTTCCTGTTGGTCAAAGTCCCTATTGGTAATGGTTCATTTGTCTATTAAAGTTCCTACCGGTATGGTTTGCTTATCTAATCACAATCCCTCTTGGTTAACGTTCTTAGTAAAAAAAATCCCTAAAACATCGAATCGATAGGAACTCTAATATGATTGACAATAATTTTAATGGGAACAATGATTTACATGAACTCTAACCAATGAAGAAACAAGATAAACTTTAACCAAGGAAAAAAATCTAAATGAGTGAACAGGAAAAGAAACTCCATCAAGGTTACTTTTGGTCAAAATCCCTATCAGTAATGGTTCCTTTATCGGTCATAGTACTTTTGCTTCATGTTTCCCTAGTCAAATTTCATGGTCAAGAAATATCCTTGGAACTCTAACGAGCAAGACCTTTATGATATGCCCGACATTAACTTTGATGAAAAAATTGACCAATAGGCAAAGAAAGAACTTTAAAGAATGAACGAATAAGGTGAAATTTTAAAAATGAATAACTCTAACCAAAGAAGGAATGAGAACATGAACTTAGTTAGAGTTCATGTCAGTCATATATCTTTTTCTTCATAATTAATGTTTCATTATCGATAAGAGTTCTTGTTTATATGATTTATTGGAACTTCATGTGACAAAATCTCTAACCAGCGTTCTTTTCGATCAAAGTTCCTACATCAAAGTTATTATCAATTAGAGTTTTTTTTTTTCAGTTAGAGTTCATTTTGGTCATATTTATTTCATGGTTCCCTAGTGAAATTTCCTTAGAACTGTAACCAATAGGAACTTTGACCAAAGTGTTTTTGTTTTATATTTTTAGTAGTTTTCATTCTATTGTATATTGATTTATTTTGCAACATTGTTCTTTAAAAATATAGTGTTCAATGATTAGAAAATAAGATAGTAAATGATGGTAGATATGTTATTTTTTTTTTTGGAGAATGAAGCACATCATCCCATTGAAAAGAATGAGATAGTTAAAACAACTCTTCTTTAGATGATATTTAGCAAAAATATCCTTCTCCACTAATAACCACCAATATATTATTCAAGGGAGTTATGAAAATAATCAATGATGTCATGTTGCCTTACATCTTTGCTTGGTGTGACAAAACAACCAAAATAGGCATGTTTTTTATTTTTTTATGAAAAATGTCCTCAAAGAAAGCCTAGTGTTTTAAGGAAGAGTAGTCATCGAAATTTTTATGGATTCATGTAAATTTGACAAGAGAAAAGTTGATATTATATATTTGAGAAAATTCATTCTTAAAGAAAAATTAACGTCAATCTCTCACAATTTTTTTCCAAAGCAAGAAAAGTGTATATTACTCGAGGTTACCAGACTAGTAGCACCGTAAGATGCACCAAGGTATAGTTGCATGATTATGTAGAAATAAAACCTAGCCACTTGTAATAACATATTGGTGGTTTGTAAGGGGGAGGGCTTCCACTCCTGCCATATGCCTCTAGATCTTGGGCTGTTACTTATTTCCTTAAGTCCGAAGAACACCAGCTCTTAACCAAGCAAAAGCATTTAAAATCCTTTCTCCAATACCAATGTCAATCTTTGACTTGTTATCACTAACTCTTAATTTATTTATATTTATTTTTAAAATATATATATAATTTATTTCTATCTACCTTTATAAATTTGAAAATAGAAGACCTATCTATGATACCCAACTACTCTAGATGGAGCTTCCTAGTACTTACTACTAGGATTTATAAAAATAAACAAAATAATATTAATTAAGGAAATAAGTGAGAGATGTTCTTATTTCGAACCCCAAAAGAGAGAAAAAGTAAGTTATTTACTTCAATTTAATTCCAAAAATTAAAGCATAAGGAAGACAATCATGTGTTTATTAAAAATAATTATTTTTGAATTATTTTTTTTATTGCAAAGTTTTACAAATTGGACTTCAAAGTGGTAAAGACAAATATTTGATGGCAAGACGGGTTGGTAGAAATGTTTTGTACAAATTCATTATTTAATGGCAAGACTGGTTGGTAAAAATGTTTTGTGCAAATTCATTTATAAAAGTAAAAATGTTTATTTTAATGTATATAAGTTTTTATTTCATTTTCACTACTGACAATATCATTTAGCATGTATTAAAGAATCTTCATCGACAACAACATTTAACATGCTTTCAAAACGTTAAAAAACTTAGCATGCTTTCAAAATGTTAAAAAAATTGTTTGTTTTATATCTGCAATGTCACCTTGATTGTAAAAAGATTGAGGAAACGTTACTCCAAAAAACTATTGTTTTCATGTCTAATAATATTTTAGACATTTTTTATTTATTTCCTTCAAAGTACCTTTTTCCCTTACAAGAGCTTTAACGTGACGGTAGTAATCTGAGGAATTTTCATTAGTAACATTATTTATATATCTAGGGAATTAAAAAAATTAAACCAAAATTGTTAATCAATCTTAAGACATGAATCAAAATGTATATACAAAACACAAATTCAAAACATGAATGGAGATGTATATCAGAAACGATCACTGATTATTAATTGATCGCTGATTCATGGATCCTAGAGTTCAACTGACTGATCACTGATTCATGGATCCTCAAGTTCAATTGGCTCACTGCTCAACCCTTGGACTTTTGTAAGCTAAAAGTTATATATAATTTGAATTTAAGTATTTATTTATTTATTATTTCATTAATTGAATATTTTTAATATATAATTTGAATTTAAGTATTTATTTATTTATTATTTGATTAATTGAATATTTTTTAATAATCCATTACATGTTTTCATCTCATTTGATGTATTTATTAAAATTATATAATTTGAATTTAAGTGTTTAATTATGTATTGTTAGTTAATTAAATAGTTTTAATAATCAACTTCATGTCATCATCTCATCTAATATACTTAGTGCCTTCAAGCATATGCTTTAATGATTCTAGATATATATATAAACAATTTAATAAATGTTATTATTCTTTAACCCTTATATGATTCTAGATCTATATATATAAACAATTTAATAAATGTTATTATTCTTTAACCCTTATAAAGAAAGATATTATTATAAATACAAAATAATATCGAGATCATTCATAATCAACTAATCCACCATAAATATGAACAAGTTTCTCATCATAAATATCAACAAGTTTGGGTGGGGGGCTTTATTAGAAGAATATAATATATATTATATTCTTCTAATAAAGCCCCCCCCCACCCTCATATATCGAGATCATATATTATTATAAATACAAAATAATATCGAGATCATTCATAATCAACTAATCCACCATAAATATGAACAAGTTTCCCATCATAAATATCAACAAGTTTGTTTGATTTAAGGGAAAAAGAATTAAAATCCTAAAAGATGTAATAAGCTTCAACTAACTAACCATAAATATGAACACTTTTCCCATCATAAATATGAACAAGTTATTTGTATTCTCTTCCCTTTATTTAACTATAGTGGAATTAAAATCTTAAAATATATAATAAGTTTGATATCATTTAAAATTGGAGTTGTTTAATTATAATAATTTTTGATAAATCACAAATTTTTGTTGTTCAAATTTCATTTTTAAATCTAGAAATGGATTCATGTTGCTGAAAAACAAAAACATGTCATTAAAAATGACAAAAACTTAAAACAATTAAACCACTGCTTTAAAATTTAATCTCAACTAATATCTATGATTAGTTTTAAGAGAGGCCATACAAAAAAACCCTAAATTTAAAAACTTAAAAAAAACATAATTAACATAAATCTTATTGTTCTTCTATTTATCACACAATTATCATAAAAAGAGAAGATTATAATGCATAATCCCTTTGTTTCACTGGAGTGCTATTGAAACTACTGGAATGTGTAAAATCCATACAAATATGCATTAAGAATCCAACCTGCATAAACTCCCCCGAGCCACTCTACAACAGAGGCTAACTGACACAATACCAAACGTTTACACAATCTTTTTTTCTATCAATTTTCAACATCTTTGTCTGTATCTCCTTAGTCTGCTCAGTATCACTTGAAGTAAAGTGCTCAACCTCAAACAAAGTTGCGTCACACTAACATTCTTATTTTAACACAACTTTAAGCACTAGAAGTAACTCAACAATTGGGTGCACGGGCATATTGACCACATAGCACAACTATGCACACAACGTCCCTCGTGTCACATGCCAATTTTGATTTCTTGGTGTGCAAGGTCTATTTCCCTGAACACACACATAGGTTCTAGCCTCCTTGCACCTAACCATTCAAACCTGTTCTTGAAGACTCATAACAAAAATCACGAGGTTAAATTAACATGAAAGACTATCAACATTTTTTATATCCATGCACAACTAAAAATACAAGCTATAAGCACCAAAATTATATGCACAAGAAGGATAATATAAAGTAATAACAACCACTACTTATATGCGACAACATACAAGAATATTTAACCCATATCATGCATAGATGGACAAGAACACAATATACAAGACAAGCACACATAAATGCTTATCTTTTTATGAAAGTCATCATTTGCGTGCAGAACTTAGACGTTCCTACCAACCATATACTTTGTTGCTCATAAAATTTCAACAAAAAGTCACCCTCGGGCTAGGGCCTAACTGCATCAGGACAAAAGGGTTCCTAGCGACAAACTAGGGTCTGAATCTCAACAAAATTGCTTAGTCCTAGGTGCTTGCTGCTGCAACTAGCCCATAGTCCCCCATTCCCCACACACCTGTCACACCCAAGGAAGTGTTCCCCTTCTCTTCTCAACAGTCCCCCGATTGCCCCACTTCCCTTCCAAGGTTACCAACAATAGGTCGGACAGGAAGTCTGCAAGCCCTGCGACTAATTCCCAATGCACCAGGGAACAATTCTTAGAAAAAATCTCACCTAGAGAGTATGCTCATAGGTCTGACATCCCACTTCTCAAAATCGGGTCTCTTACCCAGAGAGACTTCTCATGAGAATGTAAACTCGTCTCTTTGACAATAAACTATGATTACAGCCCCACAACTCCTTACAAGCGTATCAGTGCAGATAAGGTAATAATTAAATTTTCCATATAGTCTGACCCCCTTCTTCTCATGAGAGCCTGGAAAATGCATAATTATTCTCCCTGAAATAATTCTTTGAACAATAATTCCCAAAATACACTAAGGTCAACAATATATATTGGATTCTTTCAATTCGACACGTTTCACCTCTAGAAGTAGCCTAATCCACTTAGTGACCCATTCTCTACCCTTGGGAACTTAGGATAAAATAATTATTCAACATTACACTTTTCCAGAAATATTATAAAATATTCCCCTAAGACTTATGTCCCACCCCCTTTTCCCTTTTTGGGTAGAGTCAAAACCCCATCTCTTGTCGTCTGAGTCTATTTGTGTGAAACGATGTAATATTATATTAATAATTTTGATTATATTTACATCGATAGGAACACTAGCCTATCTACATCCCGACTCACCAGCCTCATAATCAAACAGGCTCTCTGGACTCATTATATATACATACATATATGACTCAACTCTGCATTCACTCCCAAGTCATTATCGCACACTTACCCAACTGCACACAACCCTGTGAAATGTGTGCACTTACCCAGGTGCACTCAACACTATGAAATGTGCACACCCTGTCTTTGATACAATTCTCAGTGCACTACTTAGGTGCACGCAACATCAAAACTTAGTGCCAACAACTCACCTTCCTATATGTACATTTACATTTACAATTGGTACCAACGGCTTATCATCCTATATGTACAACTCCAGAGGGTTCAATCCTGAATATCTAAAATCTTCCATTTCAAGAAGGAAAATTATATGAAAGAAAATATAGAGAAATATGGAATTCCAAAAGGGAGAACTTTTGGAATTTATGGGAGAACCCTCTTTCTTGACAAATTTTACAAGAAATTAAGACGCCATTACCATTTTTAGGAGATTCTTTTCAATTGAAATAATCCATGTTCCAACCAATAATTTTAATCAAAATCATGAAATAACTCATACAAGCATTGGGAATTTATAATCAATGATAACCTCCTACACCACAAACCTTGATGTGGGAACTCTAATCAACAATAACTTTCACAAATGAAGAACTCTAAGCAATGAAGGAAAAGGAATAGGAACTTGGTCAAAGTTCCTGACTTATTGTTCCTTGCCGTGAAGTTCTTATTGGTTAGAATCCCTATTGTTAATCGTTCCTTTATTAGTCGAAGTTTCCATCAATATTACTTTCTTCATAGTTCCCTAATGAATGTTCCTAGTCTAGAAAGTTCCTAAACTCTAATCGACTAGAACCCTAACCAACATCAACATACACATTCTAACCAATGAAGTAACTTTGAATGATGAAGGAAATATTAACGAAGGGACTCTTAATGAAGGAATAGTAAGAGGAACTTAGTAAAGTTTCCTATTGGTCAAAGTCCCTATTGGTAATGGTTCATTTGTCGATTAAAGTTCCTATTGGTATGGTTTTCTTATCTAATCACAATCCCTCTTGGTTAACATTCTTAGTAAAAAAAATTCCTAAAACATCAAATCGATAGGAACTCTAATATGACTGACAATAATTTTAATGGGAACAATGATTGACATGAACTCTAACTGATGAAGAAACAAGATAAACATTAACCAAGGAAAAAAATCTAAATGAATGAATAGGAAAAGGAACTCCATCAATGTTACTTTTGGTCAAAATTCCTATCAATAATGGTTCCTTTATCGATCAAAGTACTTTTCCTTCATAGCTCCCTAGTCAAAGCTCATGGTCAAGAAATATCCTTGGAACTCTAACCAACAAGACCTTTGTGATATGCCCAACATGAACTTTGATGAAAAAATTGACCAATAGTCAAAGAAAGAACTTTAACGAATGAACGGATAAGGTGAAATTTTAAAAATGAATAACTCTAACCAAAGAAGGAACGAGAACATGAACTTAGTTAGATTTCATGTCAGTCATATATCTTATTCTTCATAATTAATGTTTCATTATCGATAAGAGTTCTTGTTTATATGATTTCTTGGAACTTCATGTGACAAAATCTCTAACCAACGTTCTTTTCGATCAAAGTTCCTACATCAAAGTTATTATCAATTAGAGTTTTTTTTTTCAGTTAGAGTTCATTTTGGTCATATTTATTTCATGGTTCCCTAGTGAAATTTGCTTGGAACTCTAACCAATAGGAACTTTGACCAAAGTGTTTTTGTTTTATTTTTTTAATAGTTTTCATTCTAATGTATATTGATTTATTTTGCAACATTGTGCTTTAAAAATATAGTGTTCAATGATTAGAAAATAAGATAGTAAATGATGGTAGATATGTTATTTTTTTTTGGAGAATGAAGCACACCATCGCCTTGAAAAGAATGAGATAGTTAAAACAACTCTTCTTTAGATGATATTTAGCAAAAGTATCCTTCTCCACTAATACCCACCAATATATTATTCAAGGGAGTTATGAAAATAAGCAATGATGTCATGTTGCCTTAGATCTTTGCTTGGTGTGACAAAACAACCAAACTAGGCATGTTTTTGATGAAAAATGTCCTCAAAGAAGGCCTCTAGTGTGTGAAGGAAGAGAGTCATCGAAAATTTTATGGATTCATGTAAATTTGACAAGAGAAAAGTTGATATTATCTATTTGAGAAAATTCATTCTTAAAGAAAAATTAATGTCAATCTCTCACAATTTTTTTCCAAATAAAAAAAAGTTTATATTACTCAAGGTTACGAGACTAGTAGCATCCTAAGATGCACCAAGGTATAGTTGCATGATTATGTAGAAATAAAACCTAGCCACTTGTAATAACATATTGGTGGTTTGTAAGGGGGAGGGCTTCCACTCCTGCCATATGCCTCTAGGTCTTGGGCCATTACTTGTTTCCCTAAGTCCAAAAAACATGAGCTCTTAGCCAAGCAAAATCATTTAAAAGCCTTTCTCCAAGACCAAGATCAATCTTTGACTTGCTATCACTAACTCTTAATTTATTTTTATCTATCTTTATAAATTTGAGAATAAGAGACATATCTAAGATACCCAACTACTCTAGATTGAACTTCCTAGTACTTACAACTAGAATTTATAATAATAAACAGAATAATGTTAATTAAGAAAATAAGTGAGAAATGCTCTTATTTCAAAACCCAAAAGACAGAAAAAGAGTAAGTTATTTACTTAAATTTTATTTCCAAAAACTAAAGCATGAGGAAGACAATAAAGTGATTATTAAAAATAATTATTTATTTTTTATTTTTTTGTATTGCAAAGTTTTACAAATTGAACTCCAAAGTGGTGAAAGTTTTACAAATTGGACTTCAAAGTGGTAAATATGAATATTTGATGGCAAGATTGGTTGGTAGAAATGTTCTGTACCGATTCATTATTTAATGGCAAGACTGGTTGGTAGAAATGTTTTGTACAAATTCATTTATAAAAGTAAAAAGGGTTATTTTAATCATACATAAGTATTAATTTTTATTTTCATTTTCATTAGACCGACAATATCATTTAGCATGCATTAAAGAATCTTCATCGACAACAACATTTAACATGCTTTCAAAATGTTAAAAAACTTTAACCTTACCGCTGTTTGTTTGTTTTGTATTTGCAATGTCACCTTGATTGTAAAAAGATTGAGGAAACGCTACTAAAAAACTATCGTTTTCATGTCTAATAATACTTTAGACATTTTTTATTGTTTTCCTTCAAAGTACCTTTTTTCCTTACAAGTAAAGAGCTTTAACGTGACGGTAGTAATCTGATGAATTTTCATTAGTAACATTATTTATATATTCAAGGAATTAAAAAAATTAAACCAAAATTGTTAACATTATTTATATATTCAGGGAATTAAAAAAATTAAACCAAAATTATTAATAAATCTTAATACATGAATCAAAATGTATATCACAAAACACAAATTCAAAACATGAATAGAGATGTATATTAGAACGATCACTGATTATTGATTGATTACTGATTCATGGATCCTAGATTTCAACTGGCTGATCACTGATTCATGGATCTTAAAGTTTAATTGGCTCACTGGGTTTTAGTTTTAAGACATGCCATACAAAAACTCTAAATTTAAAAACTATATAAAAAAAACATAATGAACATAAATCTTATTCATGTATCTTAAAGTTCAATTGGCTCACGGTTTTAGTTTTAAGACATGTCATACAAAAACCCTAAATTTAAAAACTATAAAAAAAAAAACATAATGAACATAAATCTTATTCATGGATCTTAAAGTTCAATTGGCTCACTGGGTTTTAGTTTTAAGACATGCCATACAAAAACCCTAAATTTAAAAACTATAAAAAAAAAAAAACATAATGAACATAAATCTTATTGTTCTTCATTTTATGACACAATTGTCATAAAAAGAGAAGATTATAATGAATATCAGTGTCATTCTCTATCAACTAACCCAACATGAATATCAACAATTTTCTTTTTATAACCCAAATAATCCCTTTGTTTCACCAGAGTGGAATTGAAACTCCTGGAATGTGTAAAAGCCATACAAATATGCATTAAGAATCCAACCTACATAAACTCCCACTAGCCACTTTACAGCAGAGCCTAACTGACACAATACCAAACGTTTACACAATCTCCTTTTCTATCAGTTTTCAACATCTCTGTCTGTACTAGTATTCATTTTCTTTCTCTTCTTTGCCCCTCGCAGTCTCATATCACAGTACCGGCAACCCCTGTTAGCCTTCAGATCCCTCATCAGCGCCGTTGATCCTTACAGAATCCATGGCTGAAACTGAACTGGGGTAACCCCAGCATCCCTTATCGAATGGACAGAGAGGTTTCCTTTAAACTCGAAACTATGAATCTGCAGGATGCCTTTCTCTCCTCCTCCTCATCTCCTGCACAGTTCTCCAGTTTGGCAAAAGACATGGCCACACTCCAGTCTCCATGGACTCAGAAGGATCACCGGTGACGAGGGAACTGAAATCCAACAGTGATTGTTGATCATTGTGATATGAGTAAACGAGGGACAAAGAAGAGCATTGAAACAACAAACAGAGAGTATCTAATCTATTGATATATATCAGAGAAAATTTTCTCTGATATTGATATATATCAGAGAAAACTCTCGTTTTTTTTCTCCTCGTATGTCACTTCAGTTTCGAAATTCCTACGTACTGTAGACAAATACCAAGCACCGCCTTACTCACGGACTAAGCTTAACTTTTCCAAGATTGGAAAGATGGCATTGAACGAATAAAGAATGAATAGTAACATGGCCACCATATCGTATTAAAATCAATAAATAATGTTTAGTAGGAGGGCGGCGTAAACCAAATGTTAGATCGATACTTTGGATGGCATCGACGAATAAATAATGTTAGTAGGGGGACTACCAGAGCCATAGCCTATTAGAATCGAATGNTATCGTATTAAAATCAATAAATAATGTTTAGTAGGAGGGCGGCGTAAACCAAATGTTAGATCGATACTTTGGATGGCATCGACGAATAAATAATGTTAGTAGGGGGACTACCAGAGCCATAGCCTATTAGAATCGAATGTTATTTCGATCTATAGCCAAGTTGGTTTATTTTATTATAAATTTTATAATTATTATGATTCATATTATTTTAATTTTAATTTTTTTTTTATGTTATTATGACTGGGTTGGAGAATTCTACCAATTTGTATTTAATTAAAGCATTATTTTATTAATTAAAGTTAAACTTTCATCATTTAATTTTGAAAATAGGAAATGAAAAATTGTAAATAAAAAAATATATTTATATTTATTTTATAGAAATTGAAAAAGATAAAGAATCACAAGTAATCACTTACTTTTTAAAGGTTCGATAGACCAACAAAGAACGTAGTCATGATCATCATCCTTATATAAACTATCGAATTTATTAATAAAAAATAAATAATTGGACTAAAAATATATAAAATATAATATATATATGTTAGTCATCATAGACCAATTAAGGATGTTAGTCATGTTAAACCAATATTTGATAGACCAATTAAAGATGTTAGTCATCATCATCATCCTCGTATAAACTATATATATATTCAGATTTTGGGGATTAGTAGTCTTTTGGTAGTATTCTTTGGGATTCATCGCAACTATTTATAAATTGAACTCAGTTGTTTGGTCTTAAACTTTGAGTTGTAAACTATTGTCATGAATATATAAATATTATCAATATATACTTACATTTTAACACTTCAAAATTATTTAGAGGATTCACAAGAACATTTAACAGTCATAAAAAATAGGACTTGAAGTATACAGATTTTATCTTTTTTAAATTTGAATTTGCCATCTCTTAAAAAGAAACACATGTTCTTAACCTTTAAGCTCACTCAAGCTCTATAAACACTTTTATTTTAATTGAAATTATATATATATATATTCTTATTTTGAAATTTTAACTTATAAATCAATCCAAAATCTTATTAAAAACTAATAATAAAAAATTATAAATTACAATCCAAAATCTTATTTAAAAGTAATAATAATAAATTATTAATTCTAAATACAAATCTTTTAAGATACGAAATCCCAAGCCCAAAACACCAAAAAAAGAAACATTTCGACGACATATCAAGCTGCCTATCTCACTCTTATAAAGATCGTCTTGCCGTTAGTTTTGACTGATTGTACATTTTTATAAACTGTCTGTCTAAGGTAGGTGGCATCTTTTACTACGCTGACTGTAATCAAGCTCCTCTTGCGGCCACACTTGAGTGATGGTACGATTTACACAAACTATCTTCTGCGTTCGTTGACATCTTTAACATATTCATAAATTTTAAAAATTTGGAAAAATGCTTTGTAAAAATTTGACAATAAAATTTTGTCCATCATATTATTAAAATTTTTAATATATAATTTAAATTTCAAAAAATAAACATAAACAATATCAAATTTTATCAATTAAAAAAAAAAAAAATTATCCACTTATTAAGATTTAATGGAAAAGTCCACCGTTGCCTCTCACATGTCTGCATTATACTCCTTAGCCATGATAAAGGAGTAGCATTATACTCCTTAGCCATGATAAAGGAGTAATGATACAATTCAATTGGAGTGGAGAGGAGACAACATTTTAGTTTTCTTGTTTGATTCATAAAGAGTTTTGTGTTATTGTAGGAAAATTTGGAATACAAATTTGTCAAGTGTAATTGGAATTGTTGTTTATATCTTCTTGTGTCTTCTTGGAATTGGAAGAAAAATTTGTCCAAGTGCAATTGGAATTGTTGTTTATATCTTTTTGTGTCTTCTTGGAATTGGAAGACAAATTTGTTCAACTGCAATTGGAATTGTTGTTTGTATATTCTCGTGTCTTCTTGGAATTGGAAGAAAAATGTGTCCAAGTGCAATTGGAAATGTTGTTTGTCTCTTCTTGTGTCTTCTTAGAATTGGAAGACAAATTTGTCCAAGTGCAATTGGAATTGGTGTTTGTATCTTCTTGTGTCTTCTTGGAATTGGAAGAAAAATTTGTCAAAGTGGAATTGGAATTGTAAATAGAATTATTAGTTGTGTCTTCTTTTGTAATACAAAGACAAATTTCTCCACTTGGTTATGCCTTATTAAATAATACAAAGACAAATTTATGGTGGGGTGTTTAGAAGCCAATTTTTCTCTTTAAACATAGGGAACCAATGGATTCGAGAAAGAAAGTCCTCAAGAAAAGAGAAACTGATCGAAAATGTAGAAGAAGAAAGAGAAAGTGAAAATTTACCTATGTCAAAGCATAGGCAAATCCAATTTATAGTGGAATAAATGTCGCTATTGTTTCTCCTCCATCACCACAAGAAAAGCGCAAGAGTTCATTAAAGATCAATCCATCAAGTATATCATCAAGACAACTTGTTATGGATGACCAGATGATGGAGAATTTGCTTGGAACTGATTATATAATGGATGATATTAGAGAAGCAACCGGTTTACAATATTTTGGTGAAGAAGTTCATGTGGTGCAATCTATTGTTGGATAGTCAAATGTTCCAGAAACTAGTCAATCCCATGTACATTCTCCTTTCAAAGTTGATCCACCAGTGATTGAAGGCGAAAGAACTGCAACATTGTTAACTCCACAACAGGGAGGTCAAGAGTGCCAGAATAGGGGTGCATCGCCCCTCCCTATATTGAGCACTGCGCGGTGAAGAAATACTAAATACATTCAAGTCGATGAAAGTGGTCGAGAATCACTTGAAGGTAAGTTACCTAACCATACTATTATCTATCACTCTTATAAAATCATTAAAGAACATTTTGAACCAAAATAAGATGATGCTAAATGTCAATTATTTTTAGCTTTATTAAAATATAGAAGTTTGACTATTGTTAGGATAATTTTAGGTATTAAAATAGTCAAATGTGTAGAAACAAGTCCTCATATTGTTAGAAACCTTGTAGATGTTTTTCAAAGATTTGGTAAGAAATCATGTTCTAAAGACCGCAATGTAGCCCGACATGTCTTGTCACAATCAATTGTTAGCAAGATCACAAGAAAACATTGTTTTCTACAACAAACCTCTCACCTCTTGAAATGCAATGTCAAAACCCTTAGAAAGTATTCTAATAGACGAGATAGTCTCAACACAGGTGTCCAAACATATTTGTGGGTGTTTATTGGTAGGCTACCTCCTTCTAACATGAAGTTAATCGGAGCAGTTAAGGGACTAGTTCAGGATTTCTAGCATGAGAACACTAGGCCTTATTCCAATAAAAAATATGTACTTAAATTGAGAAGGGGATCTAGGGATTGTGAACCTCCTATTAAACATTTTCTTCACATCACACGGGTTGAATTGTATGAGATAGTCAAAAGAGTACATAGTGCACTTAGATTGGGCCAAAGACCTTTCCATAAATTCAAGCCTTGGTATGTTCAAATCAACAAAATTCGTAACACATGTTGTTGTAGATATCACATTGAGTATGGTTATTATTATGATACACACACACACACACACACACATATATATATATATATCGTGTTTTTCATAATACCCTTTTGCAGGAATGCTCAGTTATATTTCCATCGTCGTCATCTAGAGACTTTATTCATAGAATCTTGTGTACAAGGGAAGAGGGTTTTACATTTTATCAAAAAAACATGCTTAGATGGGACATGCCCCAAGTACAGTGGAATGACATTACTAAGAAAGTGCATCCATGTAAAAGATGAGTATGCATTGGGAAGGAAGAAGGTTACCTTGCAAAGCTTTAAAATATGTCACATATGATATTGATGGAGGACAAGAAAGAATAAAGATACAATTGGTTACTTCCCAAGTACGAGTTTATGACTTCATGAAGGACTTCATAAAAAAGACACAACATTTTGTTCAACATGTCCATGTGGCTCGATGGTAAGACAAGCATTTTAGAATATGCACAGATACATTTTTTGTTGGTACTGTGTTATCAATGTTTGATTTTGCTGAGAACTACACCCTTCAACCGCAAAATGAGGCTCAAAGACAATATTATCACTCAGATAAAGTCAACATAATGGTTCATATCACATATAGGCATGGATCAGATAGCAATGAACAAAACAGAGTTATATTGAAAGAGTATCACTTCTACATAAGAGGTGATCGATGCCATGACATAGCCTGTCTACAACATCTTTTAATTTAATTCTACAATCACCTTAAGGAGAAGAACATACATATGGCTCAACATTAGATTTGGTCAGATGGTTGCGTAGGCTAGTTCAAAAATGCTTGTGTATTTCAATGGTTATGTATGTTGCACAAAAAACTAAAGGTACCACACATTTGGAGCTATTTTGAGTCCAAGCACGGGAAATGGGAGCATGATGGAGTAGGTGCATGCATAAAAATAGTGTTATGTGGGGAAGAAATGAATTTCACAACTACTTCCCTCATTCAATATGAAAAATGCATTGTTGAATGGTGCTCTTTAGTAATTGGAGAGGGAACATAAACCTGTGAAGGCCAATCACACAAGAAAGGACATGTACATATATTTTTTTGGGAGGTGGTTGATGCAGATCAATCACAATGGTATAAATGAAAAACAATCAAGGGAAATAGTGGATTCTATTCAGTTAGAGCATCAGGAAATGCAATAGTTGAAATATGGACGAGAAAATTATCTTGCTTCTGTGGTCTGTGTAGTAGTCATAAATGGGATGATTGTGAATTGACAGACTAGGTTGATAAATGGGATCGTGTATCACTCGCCATAGGTCAATGTATAACTATGGAATTATCCCAGTTGGAGGTGGACCAATCAATTATTTCAACAGATTATGAACATGTCTCAGATCTTGTACTGTCGGGTTCATTGAATCCTTCTATTAAATTTTGAATAACTAGCCTCAATGTTTTATGTTTTGGTCATTTAGTGGGCCCACATTTTGGCACTCCATTTTTTTCAAGGCACATATACGTAGTGGTTTCACCAAGAGATAATGAATGGGGAACTGATTATTGGTTGTCACGATGCTTAGAGGGAACGAATACCCTCATGCGATCAGTAACAGACTCTAAAGGCATTGAATTTTTTATTGGGTCGATGGTTATTGAAGGAGAATATCTGACATGGGATGAAAGAACATGAAAGAAAGGTGGTTATGCATTTCAATATTATAAACAAGGTCAAGTCATTTACCACTTTACAAACTTGGTTATTGGTACAAACCTCTAACTACAAACAATGCCAAGTAAGAACTCATCAAAGGTATGCTACTTCTTTCCTTACTCTGAGCACGATAATTTAATGGAAACTGTCAGTCTTAGAAGTGATCCCAATAGTCTAATTGAATGACCATAGGTATGTAAAATGAATAATTTTTGCTTCATTTTATGGTCGTTATGGTATTTCGATATTTCCATGCCTTTCCTTTCCTTGTCACGCCATGCCATGCCATGTCTTTCCTTGCATTAACTTTACTTTCCTTGCATTGCCTTTCCATGCCTTATCTTGTATTTCCATGCCATGCCTTTCCTTCACTTTCCTTTCCTTCACTTGCCTCACCTTCCCATGACTTCACTTGTCATGCCTTCACTTGCCTTGCCTTTCCTTTCCTTGCCTTGAATTTCTATGCCTTCACTTAACTTGCCTTGATTTCACTTGCCTTACCTTTCCTTCACTTGCCATGCCTTCACTTTCCATTCCTTCACTTTCCATGCCTTCACTTGCCATCACTTTCTATGGTATTCTTGTATTTCCATTCAATTCATTTCCTTGTCATGTCATGCCTTCCCTTGTATTAGCACATGTTTCCATGCCATGCCTTGCCTTTCCATGCCATGCCTTGTTGGAAATATTGTCATTGATGGCAAAGGATGAGACAAAGGAAGAAAAAGAGTCTTCATGTAAGAAAATCAGTGTATGGTTGAGTTTTGGATGGGCGCGTATGATCGCTGAAGAGGGTGGCCGACAGCCGTCAGATCTGCAGAAGCTGCACATAGGTTAAGTGCAGGAGTAGGCATGCAGAAGAAGTGATCTGAGCCGTCAGATTGGAAGCAGATACTCGTCAGTCACCGGATCTTCAGAAGGTACACGAAGGTTAAGCCTCAGGAGGAACGCAGAGAGGGAGAACAGATCTGAGCCGTAGGATATGAGAAGAAAACCCGACAGCTGTCGGATCTGTAAGAGTCACGCAGGGGTTAAGTCCTACTGTGCAGAGGAGAAATCCCGGACAAATCATTGGGATATTGGAGAGAGAATCCTAGCTGTTGATTTGGGCAGGACACACGTCAACATTCTGGTGAGGCATCGGGATATTGGCCATCGGGAAATCGGGGATCCCGGTGACAAGTGAGTCGAGACATCGAAAGTCTCGAAATCCCGAAGGAATAGGGACCGTCCATCTGCAAGGACAGGTGACCAAGGATCGGGCGCCGTCGGAGTTTTTCTCATCGGAGAATCGGGAATCGGAGTTTCATGAGTCCCGTGTTCAATTATAACAGAAACCCCAAAATCGTGATGAAAGAAATCCTGACTGACCCTGAACCGTTAGATCTACATGTGATCTAGACTGTCAATCCAAATCACGTCAGATAGGGACACGTGGCACAACCAGGTAATGACAGGTGTCAGGAAAATTCAAAACTTCAAGCACATGAAAGTCACGAATCAGAGTGACACGTGGCAATATCTAACATGTGTCAAACCATGAGTGACATCAGTAGAGTATCAGGAATCGGGGATCGGGACTTTGAAATGTTCAATTCACTTGACAAAAAAAACTCCAAAATCATGATATGCAATTTCACGATTTGATCGCAGTCATTAAAGCAAGAATGAGATTTGGACCATTGATTTCCTTCAAAGGAGCGTCGGGATTTGGACGATCGGGAATCCCGCGGGTGTATGCATTGAGGCATCACAAACCCCGTAGCCCCGACGGGTTAAGGTTGTGGTCACGGTGTGATGGTCACATTGACCGGGAGCTAAGCTCAGGAGGGCTAGCGTATGGAATGCCGAAACCCGATTTAAAAAGGCGCGCGTAGGTTTAATTCAAATTTTTTAAAAAGGAGCCCGATTTCCCCCGAGCAATAAATATGGGACCCGATGAGCGTTGAACGGTTCCTTGACCGATGGGCTTAAGAACGGGTCAATGCCCTTTCTACAGGTGATCCGAAGAAGTAAGAAGGACAGTAAGGACGGTAAGGACGGTGATAGGTTGCAGGGGTCCCTTTTGGAGGATATTGAGGCCATTTTTCTGATAGTAGGCACATCTACAGGTCGCTGAGGTCATTTGTGCAGGCGACAAAAAAGTTTGAAGTGGGAGGAACCTCATTGTAGCAGTTGGATGGCATATCTACAATGAATCTGGGTAAGTTACTATAGATCTGAACTGCTCAACAACACATATTACTACTGATCCAGTGTGAAAATTGATGAAACGCGATCAACAGCGAGTCTGAGGGTTAAAGCCTTCAGTAGAAGCATCCTACCAGTAGAAATTGGTGCTACCCTCAGGGGGTTGAAGCTCCCTTCCAGGAAAGGCTGGTAAACGAGAGAAGGTTGGAGCCTTCTGCAGGTAGAAGCCTGCGTACTAGTAAGAGTCTGCACTAGTACAATGTTGTAAAACATTTTCTTAATAATAATTATTGAAGACAGAGACAACGACAATGGTGGTTTTCTCCCGATTTGGGTTTCCACCTTAAATCCTGGTGTTCATGTGTCTTACTCATGTGTGTTGGTTTATTTGTTATTTACTGCACCGAATTACTGCTTAATAGACATGTAATGAATGAAGAAATTCATAATAAGATCCCTGAATGCACTCATGTTTTCTTAAGACTATACAATAGCTGGTCTCTACAAAGTAACCTAAGGTTTCCAAAGAAAGAAAAGAGAAAACCAATTATTGCTCAAAATACTGATTCACCCCCCCCCTCTCAGTTTTTCTCAACAATTGGTATCAGAGCTAGGTCCTTCTGAAAAGGCTTAGCTGCTAGAAGGAAGATCAATCAAAATGAGCAATCAAGACGGATTAGCATCTATTAGGCCTCCACTCTTCAATGGAAACAATTTAATCTTCTGGAAAACAAGGATGAGATCTTATCTTCAGTCTCTGGGAGCAGATGTATGGGCTATTGTTGAAGGAGGATATCAATATCCATCT
>SNQJ01S0028371.1:77000-140865 GCA_010110895.2 Picea sitchensis
ACTGCACGAGAGCGCTGGAGCGAAGCAGGAGCAACAAAGATTAAGGAAGCGATTACAAGGTATGTCTCTTATTCTCACTTCCAATTTAATTCAATAGTTAGATCTAGGGAAAGCGATATATTTTGTCCTGTTTTGTTCTAGATCCAGGTGGATCTAGGGAGATCGGTTCGTGTCCACACTTACGGATTTATCCAATAACAGTTCCCATCAATATTACTTTCTTCATAGTTCCCTAATGAATGTTCCTAGTCTAGAAAGTTCCTAAACTCTAATCGACTAGAACTCTAACCAACATCAACATACAAATTCCAACCAATGAAGTAACTTTGAATGATGAAGGAAATATTAACGAAGGGACTCTTAATGAAGGAATAGAAAGAGGAACTTAGTAAAGTTTCCTATTGGTCAAAGTC
Organism: Picea sitchensis; assembly: GCA_010110895.2. Classification (NCBI taxonomy): domain Eukaryota; kingdom Viridiplantae; phylum Streptophyta; class Pinopsida; order Pinales; family Pinaceae; genus Picea; species Picea sitchensis. The sequence goes on from SNQJ01S0028371.1 coordinate 77,414, forward strand.
CCTATTGGTAATGGTTCATTTATCGATTAAAGTTACTATTGGTATGGTTTTCTTGTCTAATCACAATCCCTCTTGGTTAACGTTCTTATTAAAAAAAAATCCTAAAACATCGAATTGATAGGATCTCTAATATGATTGACAATAATTTTAATGGGAACAATGATTGACCTGAACTCTAACCGATGAAGAAACAAGATAAACATTAACCAAGGAAAAAAATCTAAATGAATGAATAGGAAAAGGAACACCGTCAAGGTTACTATTGGTCAAAATCCCTATCAATAATGGTTCCTTTATCGATCAGAGTACTTTTCCTTCATAGTTCCCTAGTCAAAGTTCATGGTCAAGAAATATCCTTGGAACTCTAACCAACAAGACCTTTGTGATATGCCCAACATGAAATTTGATGAAAAAATTGACGAATAGTCAAAGAAAGAACTTTAACGAATGAACCAATAAGGTGAAATTTTAAAAATGAATAACTCTAACCAAAGAAGGAATGAGAACATGAACTTAGTTAGAGTTCATGTCAGTCATATATCTTATTCTTCATAATTAATGTTTCATTATCGATAAGAGTTCTTGTTTATATGATTTCTTGGAACTTCATGTGACAAAATCTCTAACCAATGTTCTTTTCGATCAAAGTTCCTACATCTAAATTATTATCAATTAGAGTTATTTTTTTTTATTTTTTATTTTTTTTAATCAGTTAGAGTTCATTTTGGTCATATTTATTTCATGGTTCCCTAGTGAAATTTGCTTGGAACTCTAACCAATAGGAACTTTGACCAAAGTGTTTTTTTTTTTTTTTTAATAGTTTTCATTCTAATGTATATTGATTTATTTTGCAACATTGTGCTTTAAAAATATAGTGTTCAATGATTAGAAAATAAGATAGTAAATGATGGTAGATATGTTATTTGTTTTTGAGAATGAAGCACACCATCGCATTGAAAAGAATGAGATAGTTAAAACAACTATTCTTTAGATGATATTTAGCAAAAGTATCCTTCTCCACTAATACCCACCAATATATTATTCAAGGGAGTTATGAAAATAAGCAATGATGTCATGTTGCCTTAGATCTTTGCTTGGTGTGACAAAACAACCAAACTAGGCATGTTTTTGATGAAAAATGTCCTCAAAGAAGGCCTCTAGTGTGTGAAGGAAGAGAGTCATCAAAAATTTTATGGATTCATGTAAATTTGACAAGAGAAAAGTTGATATTATCTATTTGAGAAAATTCATTCTTAAAGAAAAATTAATGTCAATCTCTCACAATTTTTTTCCAAAGAAAAAAAAGTTTATATTACTCAAGGTTACGAGACTAGTAGCATCCTAAGATGCACCAAGGTATAGTTGCATGATTATGTAGAAATAAAACCTAGCCACTTGTAATAACATATTGGTGGTTTGTAAGGGGGAGGGCTTCCACTCCTGCCATATGCCTCTAGGTCTTGGGCCATTACTTGTTTCCCTAAGTCCAAAAAACACCAGCTCTTAGCCAAGCAAAATCATTTAAAAGCCTTTCTCCAAGACCAAGGTCAATCTTTGACTTGCTATCACTAACTCTTAATTTATTTTTATCTATCTTTATAAATTTGAGAATAAGAGACATATCTATGATACCCAACTACTCTAGATTGAACTTCCTAGTACTTACAACTAGAATTTATAAGAATAAACAGAATAATGTTAATTAAGGAAATAAGTGAGAAATGCTCTTATTTCAAAACCTAAAAGAGAAAGAGAAAGAGTAGGTTATTTACTTAAATTTTATTTCCAAAAACTAAAGTATAAGGAAGACAATAAAGTAATTATTAAAAATAATTATTTTTTTAATTTTTTTTTGTATTGCAAAGTTTTACAAATTGAACTTCAAAGTGGTGAAAGTTTTACAAATTGGACTTCAAAGTGGTAAATATGAATATTTGATGGCAAGATTGGTTGGTAGAAATGTTCTGTACCAATTCATTATTTAATGGCAAGACTGGTTGGTAGAAATGTTTTGTACAAATTCATTTATAAAAGTAAAAAGGGTTATTTTAATCATACATAAGTATTAATTTTTATTTTCATTAGACCGACAATATCATTTAGCATGCATTAAAGAATCTTCATCGACAACAACATTTAACATGCTTTCAAAATGTTTAAAAACTTAACATGCTTTCAAAATGTTAAAAAACTTTAACCTTACCGCTGTTTGTTTGTTTTGTATTTGCAATGTCACCTTGATTGTAAAAAGATTGAGGAAACGCTACTAAAAAACTATTGTTTTCATGTCTAATAATACTTTAGACATTTTTTATTGTTTTCCTTCAAAGTACCTTTCTTCCTTACAAGTAAACAGCTTTAACGTGACGGTAGTAATCTGATGAATTTTCATTAGTAACATTATTTATATATTCAAGGAATTAAAAAAATTAAACCAAAATTGTTAAGATTATTTATATATTCAGGGAATTAAAAAAATTAAACCAAAATTATTAATAAATCTTAATACATGAATCAAAATGTATATCACAAAACACAAATTCAAAACATGAATGGAGATGTATATTAGAACGATCACTGATTATTGATTGATTACTGAGTCATGGATCCTAGATTTCAACTGGCTGATCACTGATTCATGGATCTTAAAGTTTAATTGGCTCACTGGGTTTTAGTTTTAAGACATGCCATACAAAAACCTTAAATTTAAAAACTAAAAAAAAAACAAACATAATGAACATAAATCTTATTCATGGATCTTAAAGTTCAATTGGCTCACTGGGTTTTAGTTTTAAGACGTGCCATACAAAAATCCTAAATTTAAAAACTATAAAAAAAAAAAACATAATGAACATAAATCTTATTCATGGATCTTAAAGTTCAATTAGCTCACTGGGTTTTAGTTTTAAGACAGGCCATACAAAAACCCTAAATTTAAAAACTATAAAAAAAAAAAAAAAAACACTAATGAACATAAATCTTATTCATGGATCTTAAAGTTTAATTGGCTCACTGGGTTTTAGTTTTAAGACATGCCATACAAAAACCCTAAATTTAAAAGTATAAAAAAAAACATACTTGTATAAATCTTATTCATGAGTCATAAAGTTCAATTGGCTCCTTGGGTTTTAGTTTCAAGACATGCCATACAAAACCCTAAATTTAAAACTAAAAAAAACATAATAAACATAAATCTTATTCATGGATCTTAAAGTTCAATTGACTCACTGGGTTTTAGTTTTAAGACATGCCATACAAAAACCTTAATTATAAAAGCTATAAAAAAAAAAACATAATGAACATAAATCTTATTTGATTCTTCATTTTATGACACATTGTCATAAAAAGAGATATAATGAATATCAGTGTCATTTCTCTATCAACTAACTTAACATGAATATCAACAATTTTTCTTTTTATAACCCAAATAATCCCTTTGTTTCACCAGAGTGGAATTGAAACTCCTGGAATGTGTAAAAGCCATACAAATATGCATTAAGAATCCAACCTACATAAACTCCCACTAGCCACTTTACAGCAGAGCCTAACTGACACAATACCAAACGTTTACACAATCTCCTTTTCTATCAGTTTTCAACATCTCTGTCTGTACTAGTATTCATTTTCTTTCTCTTCTTTGCCCCTCGCAGTCTCATATCACAGTACCGGCAACCCCTGTTAGCCTTCAGATCCCTCATCAGCGCCGTTGATCCTTACAGAATCCATGGCTGAAACTGAACTGGGGTAACCCCAGCATCCCTTATCGAATGGACAGAGAGGTTTCCTTTAAACTCGAAACTATGAATCTGCAGGATGCCTTTCTCTCCTCCTCCTCATCTCCTGCACAGTTCTCCAGTTTGGCAAAAGACATGGCCACACTCCAGTCTCCATGGACTCAGAAGGATCACCGGTGACGAGGGAACTGAAATCCAACAGTGATTGTTGATCATTGTGATATGAGTAAACGAGGGACAAAGAAGAGCATTAAAACAACAAACAGAGAGTATCTAATCTATTGATATATATCGGAGAAAATTTTCTCTGATGTTGATATATATCAGAAAAACTCGTTTTTTCTCCTCGTATGTCACTTCAGTTTCGAAATTCCTACGTACTGTAGACAAATACCAAGCACCGCCTTACTCACGGACTAAGCTTAACTTTTCTAAGATTGGAAAGATGGCATTGAACGAATAAAGAATGAATAGTAACATGGCCACCATATCGTATTAAAATCAATAAATAATGTTTTGAGTAGGATATCGTATTAAAATCAATAAATAATGTTTAGTAGGAGGGCGGCGTAAACCAAATGTTAGATCGATACTTTGGATGGCATCGACGAATAAATAATGTTAGTAGGGGGACTACCAGAGCCATAGCCTATTAGAATCGAATGTTATTTCGATCTATAGCCAAGTTGGTTTATTTTATTATAAATTTTATAATTATTATGATTCATATTATTTTAATTTTAATTTTTTTTTTATGTTATTATGACTGGGTTGGAGAATTCTACCAATTTGTATTTAATTAAAGCATTATTTTATTAATTAAAGTTAAACTTTCATCATTTAATTTTGAAAATAGGAAATGAAAAATTGTAAATAAAAAAATATATTTATATTTATTTTATAGAAATTGAAAAAGATAAAGAATCACAAGTAATCACTTACTTTTTAAAGGTTCGATAGACCAACAAAGAACGTAGTCATGATCATCATCCTTATATAAACTATCGAATTTATTAATAAAAAATAAATAATTGGACTAAAAATATATAAAATATAATATATATATGTTAGTCATCATAGACCAATTAAGGATGTTAGTCATGTTAAACCAATATTTGATAGACCAATTAAAGATGTTAGTCATCATCATCATCCTCGTATAAACTATATATATATTCAGATTTTGGGGATTAGTAGTCTTTTGGTAGTATTCTTTGGGATTCATCGCAACTATTTATAAATTGAACTCAGTTGTTTGGTCTTAAACTTTGAGTTGTAAACTATTGTCATGAATATATAAATATTATCAATATATACTTACATTTTAACACTTCAAAATTATTTAGAGGATTCACAAGAACATTTAACAGTCATAAAAAATAGGACTTGAAGTATACAGATTTTATCTTTTTTAAATTTGAATTTGCCATCTCTTAAAAAGAAACACATGTTCTTAACCTTTAAGCTCACTCAAGCTCTATAAACACTTTTATTTTAATTGAAATTATATATATATATATTCTTATTTTGAAATTTTAACTTATAAATCAATCCAAAATCTTATTAAAAACTAATAATAAAAAATTATAAATTACAATCCAAAATCTTATTTAAAAGTAATAATAATAAATTATTAATTCTAAATACAAATCTTTTAAGATACGAAATCCCAAGCCCAAAACACCAAAAAAAGAAACATTTCGACGACATATCAAGCTGCCTATCTCACTCTTATAAAGATCGTCTTGCCGTTAGTTTTGACTGATTGTACATTTTTATAAACTGTCTGTCTAAGGTAGGTGGCATCTTTTACTACGCTGACTGTAATCAAGCTCCTCTTGCGGCCACACTTGAGTGATGGTACGATTTACACAAACTATCTTCTGCGTTCGTTGACATCTTTAACATATTCATAAATTTTAAAAATTTGGAAAAATGCTTTGAAAAAATTTGACAATAAAATTTTGTCCATCAAATTATTAAAATTTTTAATATATAATTTAAATTTCAAAAAATAAACATAAACAATATCAAATTTTATCAATTAAAAAAAAATTGAAATTATTCACTTATTAAGAGTTAAATGGAAAATTCCACCGTTGCCTCTCACATGTTTGCATTATACTCCTTAGCCATGATAAAGGAGTAATGATACAATTCAATTGGAGTGGAGAGGAGACAACATTTTAGTTTTCTTGTTTGATTCATAAAGAGTTTTGTGCTATTGTTAGACTATTGTAGGAAAATTTGGAATACAAATTTGTCAAGTGTAATTGGAATTGTTGTTTATATCTTCTTGTGTCTTCTTGGAATTGGAAGACAAATTTGTCCAAGTGCAATTGGAACTGTTGTTTATATCTTTTTGTGTCTTCTTGGAATTGGAAGACAAATTTGTTCAACTGCAATTGGAATTGTTGTTTGTATATTCTCATGTCTTCTTGGAATTGGAAGAAAAATTTGTCCAAGTGCAATTGGAATTGTTGTTTGTCTCTTCTTGTGTCTTCTTAGAAGTGGAAGACAAATTTGTCCAAGTGCAATTGGAATTGGTGTTTGTATCTTTTTGTGTCTTCTTGGAATTGGAAGAAAAATTTGTCAAAGTGGAATTGGAATTGGAATTGGAATTGTAAATAGAATTATTAGTTGTGTCTTCTTTTGTAATACAAAGACAAATTTCTCCACTTGGTTATGCCTTATTAAATAATACAAAAACAAATTTATGGTGGGGTGTTTAGAAGCCAATTTTTCTCTTTAAACATAGGGAACCAATGGATTCAAGAAAGAAAGTCCCCCAGAAAAGAGAAACTGATTGAAAATGTAGAAGAAGAAAGAGAAAGTGGAAATTTACCTATGTCAAAGCATAGGCTTTTAGAAGAGGTAAATCCAATTTATAGCGGAATAAATGTGGCTATTGTTTCTCCTCCATCACCAGAAGAAAAACGCAAGAGTTCATTAAAGATCAATCCATCAAGTATATCATCAAGACAACTTGTTATGGATGACTAGATGATGGAGAATTTGCTTGGAACTGATTATATAATGGATGATATTAGAGAAGCAACCGGTTTACAATATTTTGGTGAAGAAGTTCATGTGGTGCAATCTATTGTTGGACAGTCAAATGTTCCAGAAACTAGTCAATCCCATGTACATTCTCCTTTCAAAGTTGATCCACCAGTGATTGAAGGCGAAAGAACTGCAACATTGTTAACTCCACAACAGGGAGGTCAAGAGTGCCAGAATAGGGGTGCATCGTCCCTCCCTATATTGAGCACTGCGCGGTGAAGAAATACTAAACACATTCAAGTCGATGAAAGTGGTCGAGAATCACTTGAAGGTAAGTTACCTAACCATACTATTATCTATCACTCTTATAAAATCATTAAAGAACATTTTGAACCAAAATAAGATGATGCTAAATGTCAATTATTTTTTAGCTTTATTAAAATATAGAAGTTTGACTATTGTTAGGATAATTTTAGGTATTAAAATAGTCAAATGTGTAGAAACAAGTCCTCATATTGTTAGAAACCATGTAGATGTTTTTCAAAGAATTCGTAAGAAATCATGTTCTAAAGACCGCAATGTATCCCGACATGTCTTGTCACAATCAATTGTTAGCAAGATCACAAGAAAACATTGTTTTCTACAACAAACCACTCACCTCTTGAAATGCAATGTCAAAACCCTTAGAAAGTATTCTAATAGATGAGATAGTCTCAACACAGGTGTCCAAACATATTTTTGGGCCTTTATTGGTAGGCTACCTCCTTCTAACATGAAGTTAATCGTAGCAGTTAAGGGACTAGTTCAGGATTTCTAGAATGAGAACACTAGGCCTTATTCCAATCAAAAATATGTACTTAAATTGAGAAGGGGATCTAGGGATTGTGAACATCCTATTAAAAATTTTCTTCACATCACACAGGTTGAATTGTATGAGATAGTCAAAAGAATACATAGTGCACTTAGATTGGGCCAAAGACCTTTCCATAAATTCAAGCCTTGGTATGTTCAAATCAACAAAATTCGTAACACATGTTGGTGTAGATATCACATTGAGTATGGTTATTATTATGACGCACACACACACACATTTATATATTGTGTTTTTCATAATACCCTTTTGCAGGAATACTCAGTTATATTTCCATCGTCGTCATCTAGAGATTTTATTCATAGAATCTTGTGTACAAGGGAAGAGGGTTTTACATTTTATCAAAAAACCATGCTTAGACGGGACATGCCCCAAGTACGGTGGAATGACATTACTAAGAAAGTGCATCCACGTAAAATATGAGTATGCATTGGGAAGGAAGGAGGTTACCTTGCAAAGCTTTAAAATATGTCACATATGATATTGATGGAGGACAAGAAAAAATAAAGATACAATTGGTTACTTCCCAAGTATGAGTTTATGACTTCATGAAGGACATCATAAAAAAGACACAACATTTTGTTCAACATGTCCATGTGGCTTGATGGTAGGACAAGCATTTTAGAATATGCATAGATACATTTTTTGTTGGTACTGTGTTATCAGTGTTTGATTTTGCTGAGAATTACACCCTTCAACCGCAAAATGAGGTTTGAAGACAATATTATCACTCAGAGAAAGTCAACATAATGGTTCATATCACATATAGGCATGGATCAGATAGCAATGAACAAAACAGAGTTATATTGAAAGAGTATCACTTCTACATAAGAGATGATCGATGCCATGACATAGCCTATGTAAAACATCTTTTAATTTTATTCTACAATCACATTAAGGAGAAGAACATACATATGGATCAACATTATATTTGGTCGGATGGTTGCGCACGGTAGTTAAAAAATGCTCGTGTATTTCAATGGTTGTGTATGTTGCACAAAAAGCTAAAGGTACCACACATTTGGAGCTATTTTGAGTCCAGGCACGGGAAATGGGAGCATGATGGAGCAGGTGCATGCATAAAAATAGTGTTATGTGGGGAAGAAATGAATTTCACAACTACTTCCCTCATTCAATATGCAAAATTCATTGTTGAATGGTGCTCTTTAGTAATTGGAGAGGGAACATAAACCTGTGAAGGCCAATCACACAAGAAAGGACATGTACATATATATTTTTGGGAGGTGGTTGATGCAGATCAATCACAATGGTATAAATGAAAAACAATCAAGGGAACTCATGGATTCTTTTCAGTTAGAGCATCATGAAATGCAATAGTTGAAATATGGACGAGAAAATTATCTTGCTTCTATGGTTCGTGTAGTAGTAATGAATGGGATGATTGTGAATTGACAGAATAGGTTGATAAATGGGATCGTGTATCACTCCCCATAGGTCAATGTATAACTATGGAATTATCCCAGTTGGAGGTGGACCAATCAATTATTTCAACAGATTATGAACATGTCTTAGATCTCGTATTGTCGGGTTCATTGAATCCTTCTATTAAATTTTGAATAACTAGCATCAATGTTTTATGTTTTGGTCATTTAGTGGGCCCACATTTTGGCACTCCATTTTTTTCAAGGCACATATACGCGGTGGTTTCACCAAGATATAATGAATAGGGAACTAATTATTTGTTGTCACGATGCTTAGAGGGAACGGATACCCTCATGCGATCAGTAACAAACTCTAAATGCATTGAATTTTTTATTGGGTCAATGGTTATTGAAGGAGAATATCTGACATGGGATGAAAGAACACGAAAGAAAGGTGGTTATGTATTTCAATATTATAAACCAGGTCAAGTCATTTACCACTTTACAAACTTGGTTATTGGTACAAACCTTTAACTACAAACAATGCCAAGTAAGAACTCATCAAAGGTATGCTACTTCTTTCCTTACTCTGAGCATGAGAATTTAATGGAGACTATCAGTCTTAGAAGTGATCCCAATAGTCTAATTGAATGACCATAGGTATGTAAAATGAATAATTTTTGCTTCATTTTATGGTCGTTATGGTATTCCGATATTTCCATGCCTTTCCTTTCCTTGTCACGCCATGCCATGCCATGCCTTTCCTTGCATTAACTTTCCTTTCCTTGCAGTGCCTTTCCATGCCTTATCTTGTATTTACATGCTATGCCTTGCCTTCACGTTCCTTTCCTTCACTTGCCTTGCCTTCCCATGCCTTCACTTTCATTTCCTTCACTTTCCATGCCTTCACTTGCCTTTCCTTTCCTTTCCTTGCCTTGAATTTCCATGCCTTCACTTTCCTTGCCTTGATTTCACTTTCCTTACCTTGCCTTCACTTGCCATGCCTTCACTTTCCATTCCTTCACTTTCCATGCCTTCACTTGCCATCACTTTCTATGGTATTCTTGTATTTCCATTCATTTCATTTCCTTGTCATGCCATGTCTTGCCTTGTATTATCACGCCATGCCATGCCATGCCTTTCCTTTCCTTCACTTTCCTTGACTTCTATTTACTTTCCATGTCTTTCATTTTCTTTCGATGCCATGCCATGCCTTCACTTGCCCTATCTTTCCTTGATTTTCTGTGCCTTTCCTTCAATTGCCATGCCTTCACCTTCCTTTCCTCCACTTTTCATGCCTTCACTTGCCTTCAATTTCCATGCTTTCACTTTCGTTGCCTTGCCTTCACTTATCTTGCCTTCACTTTCCATGCCTTCACTTGCCTTGACTTACCTTAACTTGTCATTCCTTCACTTGTAATGCCTTTACATGCCTTGTCTTGCCTTGCCATGCCATGCCATGCCATTCCATGCATACAATTTCCTTTCCTTTCCTTTCCATGACATGCATACAATTTCCTTTCCTTTCCTTAATTTCTCTTTCCTTTTATTTACTTTCTTTTCCTTGCATTTCCTTCACTTGCCTTGCCTTCGCTTTCCATGCCTTCACTTTCCTTTTCATTCCATCACTTTATTTCACTTTCCTTTCCATGCATTTCCATTCCTTGCCTTCACTTGCCATGCCTTGCCATGCCTTTCATTTCCTTTCCTTTCCTTGCCATGCCTTTCCTTTCCATCCCATGTCATGTCTTGACATTCCATGCCTTGCCTTTCCTTTCCATCCATTTCCTTGCCTTTCCTTGACTTGCCTTGCCTTGTCATGCCTTGACTTGATTTTCCTTTCCTTTCCATACCATACCTTGCCTTTCATTATCATGCCTTCACTCGCCATGCCATGTCTAGCCTAACAAGGTGTTAAATTGTCAAACATATGTAATAAAAACTAAGCAAAACCCTAGTGCCATAGAAACTCCAACAAACGGTTTTTCGATCGACGAAATGATAGTAGAGTGGCCCCACTATCTGAAACCCAGTTCACAAGATCCAATGAAATTGACGGTTCATCCATCCAAGTCCCGATTTGAGTTTTATAAAAAGTTGAAACTCGCCTCCTCAAGCCATTTAGGGACATGTGGCCAATTTGGTTAGGGGGCATAAAATGAAAACCGAGCAGCATAACATAGTTTTGTAAGCTCCTGTAAGTATATTTGGCCAAGTCCCATGTGACTACACTACCCACAAATGCCCCACATATTGTTCTTGAAAATCAACCTTCTCTTCAAAAATTGCACTATACGTCATTGAGAAAAACCCTGGTTTCAAAGATACTCCAACAAATGGCTTTCTGGTTGATGAAATGATAGAGGAGGTGCCCCACTAGCTAGAACCCAATGCTCCAGATCAAATGCAACTGACATTTCGTCCATCTGATTCTCGTTTTGATTTTTATTGCGATATACAACTCACCTCCTCAAGCCATTCAGGGACATGTGGCCAAGTTGGTCTGGAGACATAAAATCTAAACCTAGCAACATAACGAAGTTCTGTAAGCTCCCAAAAGTTTGTTTGTCCAAGGCCCATGCGACTACACTACCCACAAATTCCCCACGTGGTGTTCTTTAAAATTGACCTCCTCTTCAAAAATTGCATTATGCCTCATTGAGAAAAAACCTAGTGCCGAAGATACTCCAACAAACATTGTTTCGATCAATGCAATGAAAGTGGAGGGGCCCCACTAATTGAAACCCAATGCTCTAGATCCAATGCAACCGATGGTTTGCCTATCCAAATTCTGGCTTGAGTTTTATCGAGAGTTTAAACTTTCCTCCTCAATCCATTCAGGGACATGTTGGTAGGGAAATGAAAGGAAACATAAGGAAATGCAAGAAAAGGGAAAACAAGGAAAGAAAAGGGAATCGAAGACAAGACATGACAAGGCTAATTATGGCATGACATTGCAAGGAAAGAAAATGTCTAGCTCTAGGTCTAGGTCTAGGTAAATCCTATTAATTATGATAATCCATGTTTGACAACTATGAATATACCTTATATATATGAATAGAGAGAGCTTATGTTATGACATTGAAATTATCTTGCAAGTGTTTTTATCTAAGATATATGGGATAACAAGTTGTAGAATTACATTCTTAATGAATCCTTTGATTGTAATATTTATGTATTAAATATGTTCATTTAGTACAAGCATTATTTACATATTAAATTTGTTCATTTATGTATTAAACTTGTTCATTTAGGCAAGGCATGGCATGGAAAGTGAAGGCAAGACAAGGCATGGCATGGTATGGCAAGGCATGGCATGGAAAGGAAAGTTATGGCAAGTGAAGGAAAGGGAAGGCATGGCATGGAAAGGCAAGTAAAGACATCGCATGGAAAGGCAAGGCATGGCATAGAAAGGTAAAGCATGGCATGGAATGGCAAGGCATGGGATGGAAAGTGAAGGAAATGCAAGGCAAGGCATGGAAAGTAAATGCATGGGAAGGCATGACATGACAAGTGAAGGCAAGGCAATGCACGAAATGGCATGGAAAGGCAAGGCATGTCATGGAAAGGCATGGAAAGTGAAGGAAAGGCAAGGCATGGCATAGAAAGGAAAGGCATGGCATGGCATGACATGGAAAGGAAAGGCATGGCATACCTTTCCTTCACTTGTCATGCCTTTCCTTGCATACCTTGCATACCTTTCCTTCACTTGCCTTTCCTTTAGTTTCCTTGCCTTGCCTTGCATACCTTGCATACCTCGCATTCACTTGCCTTTCCTTCACTTGCCTTTCGTTGCAAGGCATACCATACCATGGAAAGGAAAGGAAAGACATACCATACCATACCATACCATACCATACCATGGAAAGACAAGGAAAGTCAAGGCATACCATACCATACCATACCATAGCATGGCATGGCAAGGAAATGCATACCATACCATACCATACCATACCATGGCATGGAAAGGAAAGGCATACCATACCATACCATACCATGCCAAGGATACCATACCAAGGAAAGGCAAGGAATACCATACCATACCATGGAAAGGCAAGGAAAGGCAAGGAGAGACAAGGCATACCATACCATACCATGGCTTGGAAAGGCAAGGAAAGAAATACCATACCATACCATGGAAAGGAAAGGAATGGTATGCCTCACCATACCATACCATACCATGGCAAGGAAAGGAAAGATATACCATACCATACCATACCATATCATGGCTTGGAAATTCAAGGCAAGGCATACCATACCATATCGTACCATACCATGCCAATGCTACCATACCATACCATGCCAACGCTACCATACCATGGCAAGGAAAGACAAGGAATATCACATACCATACCATACTATACCATACCATGGCTTGGAAAGGAAAGGAAAGGCATACCATACCAGACCATGGCAAGGCAAGGCAAGGCAAGGCAAGGCATACCATACCATACCATACCATGGCAAGCAAAGGCAAGGCATACCATACCATACCATACCATACCATGTCTTGGCAAGGGAAGGAAAGGCAGACCATACCATACCATCGCAAGGAAAGGCAATTCATACCATACCATACCATGGCTTGGAAAGGAAAGGCAAGGCATACTATACCATACCATGGTAAGGTAAGAAAAGGAATACCATACCATACCATACCATACCATGGCAAGTCAAGGAAAGGCAAGGCATACCATACCATACCATATCATGGCTTGGAAAAGCAAGGAAATGCATACCATGCCATACTATACCATACCATACCATGGAAAGGCAAGGAAAGGCATACCATACCATACCATACCCTCACATGGCAAGGAAAGAAAATGAAAATAAAGTTATGGCAAGGCAAGGCATGGCATGGCATGGCATGGCATGGCATGGCATGGAATGGCTTGGAAAGGCATAGAATTGGCATGGCCTAGAAAGGCATGTCAAGGCATGGAATGACAAGGCATCACATGGAAAGGAAAGGCATGGCATGGAATGACAAGTGACGACAATGCAAGGAATGGAATGGCATGGCATGGAATAGAAAGGAAAGACATGGGAAGGAATGGTATGGCAAGTGAAGGTAAGGAAATGCATGGCATGGAATGGAAATGAAATGAATGGAAAGTGAAGGCAAGGCAAGGAAAGGCAAGGCATGGAAAGGCGAGGCATGCATGGAAAGGCAAGGCATGGCATACCTTTCCTTCACTTGCTTTTCCTTCACTTTCCTTGCCTTCAATTTCATACCTTGCATACCTTTCCTTCACTTGACTTACCTTGCAATTCATACCATAGCATACCATACCATGGCAAGGCAAGGCAGGGCATACCATACCATACCATATCATACCATGACATGGAAATGCAAGGAATACCATACCATACCATACCTTGCCATACTATGGCATGGAAAGGAAAGGCATAACATAGCATGCCATACCATACCATGCCAAGGATACCATACCATACCATACCAAGGCAAGGCATACCATACTATACCATACCATGGCAAGGCAAGGAAAGACAAGGTGAGGCAAGGCATACCATACCATACCATACCATACCATGGCTTCTTAAGGAAAGACAAGGCAAGGCATACCATACCATGGAAAGGCAAGAATAGACATACCATACCATACCATGGCAAGGAAAGGAAAGACATACCATACCATACCATGGATTGGCAAGAAAAGTAAAGGCATACCATACCCTACCACACCCTACCATGCCATGGCAAGGCTACCATACCATACCAAGGCAAGTCATACCATACCAAGGCAAGGAAATACATGGAAAGGAAATGCATGGCAAGGAAAATAATGAAAAGGAAATGCATGGCATGGCATGGCAAGGAAAGGAAATGCAAGGCATGGCATGGCAAGGAAAGGAAGTGAATGGCATGGAAAGGAAAGACAATGCATGGCATGGAAAGGCATGAAAAGGCAAGGCATGGGATGGAATGGCATGGCATGGAAAGGCAAGGAATGGCATGGAAAGTCATGGAATGACAATGTAAGGCATGTCATGGCATGACAAGGAAATGAAATGCAACGCATGGCATGGCATGGAAAGGAAATGCATGGCATGGAATGGAAATGAAAGGGAAGGCATGGAATGACATGGAAAGGAAAGGAATGGAATGGAAAGGAATGTCATGGAAAGGAAATGCAATGAATGGAATGACAAGAAATGAAAAGGAAAGGCATGGAATGGCAAGTAAAGGAAAGGTAGGGAATGGAAATGGCATGGCTTGGAAATTCCATGGCATGGCATGGCTTGAAAATGCCATGGAATGGAATGAATTGGAAAGGCATGGCAATGAAATGGAATTTAAAGTCATTACAATGGCGTGGAAATGAAAATGGAATGGAATTGGAATGCCATGGAATGGCTTGGAAAGGCATGGCATGGAAATGGCAAGGCATAAACAAGTTTGTGGGATTGGTTTTGGGAGGGTCCTTTGTATCCTTGTGTTATCTAACCAATTAATTGGGTAGGAATGTGTAATAAACTCTCATAGATGGTGAAGGGAAAATAATAATTGTTTCAAGTCTCCCTGGAGGAATTTTGGTAGAATATCATTACTTTCTATGGTGTGTCATGAAATGTAACCTCAAAACTTTTTTTTGTAGGTGGAAAATGAAACCCATTCTAATATCTAGTTTCCATGTGAACTCTCTCATTCTATTGATCAAAATCAATAAGTTTAGTGGACACCATGTAAGACTAAACAAATGTTATTAATAATTGATGGGCTTAATTTTTTTTACATATACCCACTACACAATCTAGTCAAACAGGAGTGCATTAATGAGTCATTGACTAGTCTTTTTGGCATTTATGAAGGTTTACACAAAAATCAAATGATTTTATATATGTCATGCATAGAAAGAGGGAAATAATGTGTGTGCCCTAGAAAATGGTCAAATTATGGATTTAATCAACTAAGAAACTAACAACTAGGCTTCTCAAAGGAATGTCAACGGGATACTAGGGTTAAGGTTTTTTCCTAAGGAGACTAGGAATATTAGGACTTATACCTAGATGAGAAAAGAAAGCCTTTTATCATGTAGCTCTAGTAAGAGAAGAAGTTAGGGTTTCATGGCATTTGAAAACCCTAGTGCTACCTAATGTGCTTGTTATCGATAATATAGAGGGAGTTGATCTTGTACAAGTGTGGGATACAAATGTAGGTTCCAAAAAGGACATACAATTGTGTATGCTACCTTGTTGATGATCTCTAATGGAGTGAGATATTGGATAATGTTATCTTATGGTTTCCATCGCTAGGGTTTGAAGAGCCCGACTTTTAACAACCAATGATAAGATATTGGTAGGTGCATGTACTTCATATTCTAAATATATATGAAGTGTTGGGGTTTTCCAAATGTTGTATACTTTCATAATTGAATTTTACTTTATGTCATGTTCGTTGAGTAATTCTAGTACTATTTATGGAGGTTAATTTGACATAACATTGAGATGAGATTGTTAAGTGATTTACAATTATGTAGAAGATAAGTGAGAAATTTTATTTCTATAATAAATTATTGTAATATGTCGTCTTTTAGGTCACTATATTTTCAAGTGATCACTATTTGAGTGTGGATTGTCATTGAATTTAGATGGACATAATTCAGGAGGTAGTCCATATTGTTGGTTGTGAGTTAGTTTTTTTTTTTTTTTAAGTAAGCATATTTGTATTACCTTTCAAAAACTAAATATACAATATTTCTATCATACCAGAGTAATTTCTAGTCTAAATCGCCCAGTTGGGAAATTGATTCAGCTGATACAACAAAATAGACTTACAACTTAAAATATATTGATCAAGAAAGACAAAAAAGGACTACTTATCATATTGTCTCTGTCTGATCCAAATGGTGCCACATAAAGCTCGATAATAGTCTAGGTGTCACATAGGCAGTAAGAGGAGCATGAAGAAACTAATATGAAGTCCATAACCTGAACCATGTGTTGATTTAGTATTCATGTCTTGTCTTCTCCTCTTCCTCCCGTGGGGAAAGTAGTTGGGCGCTCATTGCAAGAGCATTCACTGTCGTAGCTAAAGCACTGGTCGTTGTACCAGGGGCGTGAATGGAGTCAAGAAAGGTGGTGAGTAGGAGCTCCAATCACTCCCCCTCGTTGGTCCATAAGTTCCATCCTGAAATGCAGGTCATCCATGTCCCTGCGGGTGTCGAAGATGAGGCTTTTGAAAATTCTCCCAGGCAGAAAGAAGGGGCTTCCCAACATCACCGTCCAATCATACATGCAGAGGAGGCAATTCTAAGAATGTATATTAATGTATGTTAGATGTATATTTTTCTAATACAAATATATGGAAGTAGAGATACATGGGGCTGACCTAAGGAGGGATTTTCTTAAATTCAAACATGATATGGGCCTTAAACAGAGCATGCAAAATATTGCTAATCAAAGACATAAAAAAATAGCCATAATGAGTGAACTATGAAGTGGTACAAAATTATTCACGAAATGATGAGCTACAAATCTATATCATCTAATGGGAAATCAAACTAAAAAAAAAATGACACATAACCATAATGGGATTGCAGAATATGTTTCCACACTTAGCGTTGATAAAATTATGGTGACTGATATAAGAAACATTAGATGGTGTTGTCTACTAGTTCTTGTTTTTATCACTTTTCCCATAATCAATCTCAAAATCAATTCCAATTTTCAATTTACCAAGTTTCATGGAAATGGATTAGGATACAGATACCATCCACAAGATCTAAAGAGTCAGTATCCAGATATGGGGAAACAATATATATATATATATATATATATATATTAGTTTCCTTTCTTTTAAAAGGGAAAGGGACATCAACACACCAAAATCGAAGGTAAACCTTTCCTAAACAGACATGACTGAAACTAATCAACATACTCAGAGGACCAATGCAACCGACCATAGAGTT
Organism: Picea sitchensis; assembly: GCA_010110895.2. Taxonomy (NCBI): domain Eukaryota; kingdom Viridiplantae; phylum Streptophyta; class Pinopsida; order Pinales; family Pinaceae; genus Picea; species Picea sitchensis. Next base: position 95,340 of record SNQJ01S0028371.1, read on the forward strand.
GGTTAGTCAAATGAAACATATCAATATACTCAACATGATAGAATAACTAGGAAGGAAACCTGTTGATCCTACAAATCAACTCATGATCAAAGATCCAATGTAATCAATGGTGTAGATGATCCATGGTACAAGATGTTTCCATATGTTAAAATATCAGAGGAGGAAATGGAGACAAGTATCACTGGTTTTCTCCCAAGAAGAAGGATGAAAATCCTAGGTTCTTCCATGTTATCCTTTGGAAGAACTTATAAGTTCTCCATGTATTTCTCGATGGGGTCAACATAGCTACTTGAATTTGGGAAATGGATGGAAACAATAGATGTTGAAATACAATCAAATTGAGTTCCCAATTATAGTGTTCTTTAGGATGTAATGATATCTCTATGGGATTCTCTTCTTAAAAGGATTTCGTCAAAAAAAGGGGAGGTGGATCCTCATGTTGATTTGGATCTTTATGAAAAATCTATTGTACCTCCTCCTCTTCTGAATTTTTTTACGCTACTTCTCCCTTTTTAATCTAATCTAGGTCATTAGACATGTCTATTTTAATTTCTTTCATCATAGACACCTTTTGAGTCATTTGATAAACAACTAAATTGCATGGATATGTTGTTGATACCTGTAGAAGTTCCTGCTATCTCATATTTTAATGCAAATCACAATTTTCACCTCTTTGACTAGATGTTTCCTAGATCTTAACCCTATGAATTTTGATCCTTAGGGATGTTATGAAATAGAGTATAAAACAACAGTGGAAAGAGTACAATATTTCATTTCTAACAACCCAATATTCTAGGCAATCCAAGGAGAAAAGATACCAAACTATCTAGATAAGTTTTAGACCTCTAGGGAAACTTATCTCACATAAACCAGATATGAACATTCACTTTTACGTATCAAAGGAAGGTGCTTTGGCGAGAGATACTTAGGCATTTATGTATGATTATACCTATGATATGCAGTGGATGCTTGAGGGAGGTGAAGTATAGTGCGCACATCCTTCTAAAATGCAAAGTTGTAAGAAATGTTTGGGAACTTTGAGAAGACACTATCTCTCAGAGCATACCTATATCTGAATCAGTAAAATCCATATTGTCATCTTGGGAAAAATCCTCGTGGAAAGGATCAATGTTGAGGAAATTCCAATAATTATCCCCAGGTTTAGATATGTGGAATTTATGGAAGGCCATCTCTCAGGATTTTTGATATAAATTTCTAGAATTCAGAATAGATATGAGAGAAGGACCTTAGAGAAATTAGGGAGTCTTACTATTATAATTTACTAGATAAGTAACGAATCAATGTGGTCAAGTGTATAATCACAAGTCTGATTTATTTTAACTTTGTATAATGTCCCCATCCCCATTACTGCATATCACCTCAACATGAACTCCAAAACTACTTTAGTCTTTCCTGCATTGCCTGCATTATCTGAGAAGTCAACTTGTGATTTATGCTACCTAGAATAAATTGTTTCATGTATTAGGTTATACTAGTCTACTCTTGTAGGTAAATTCATTCTCTTCATGCCAACAATGAATCCCAATCAATCTCATAACTTTGCTACATGGAAAAATTCTTTAGAGAGTGTGTGATTTTTTGGTTGACAAGTTCTTTAGTAAGCACTTTTTGAAGCATTTAGAAATTCCACATTGGAAAATAAACATGGCCAATGCCATATTTTTCCTGCAAAATTGGATTATAATGGTCCCAAAGCTTAAAAAATGTTTTTTCAGGTTACTGGAAACTATCAAAATGGACGAAACAAAGATATATAGGAAAAGTGAATGTAAGTAACATGATTTTTCAGTTATGATATAAAACATGAAAATTAAAAAAAGTAGTACATTCTATATTAATTAGAATGGTCATTATGAAGCTCAGATCGAAGATGATTTCATATCTTATATGCATCATGGAGGATCATTTACCATTAGTAGTACATTTATGTTAGGGCTACTCCCTTGGATAATTGACACAGTTCAAAAAGATGAAAGTGACTAAATCGAAATTCAGGTGCAGTAACTTATACTTATAAAGCTAAAGTTCAAAAGCTGTAAAAGATAATTTACTAATTCAATAGTTCATTATTTGCGGATCCATAATTCGATAGAGCATATAGCCTCCCTATGAACTGATTGAAAGAGGATCCTTAACCATAATTATCATAGAGTTTGTCAAGAATTCATAATTAGAATAGGTAGGGAGTGTTGGAGATTCTGCACTTGTTGTTGCTATGGTGTCAAGTTTCAACCAATTATACAAATATTTGTTTATATGGAGTGTAGCCTTTGTATCTCCTTGACTTTTCAATATATTGAAGAAGAGCCACAAGTGGTTGGCTCGAAACATTGACACCATGATAACACCAATCGTAGAATATCCAACATTACCTATGTACTTATCATACTCATACTCACCAAGGCAGCTAACTTGGCATACTCAACAAACTAAAACCCAATAAAAAAACACTTTACTACAAGAAACATTATTGACAAGCATGGAAAGTAGTGATTCAGGATACTTGACATACTTAGTGAACACTCACCAACAACATGAATAATATGATGATTAATTAGTCCAAAAACATTTCATTGAGATATGGGCATCCCATATTTCACTCAACCAAACTAGAAAATTAATGTTCTTCATAAACCCTGATCACCCCTTTGAATCAGAGTTGTAGTTAAGGCTTGGTATTACAAATCATGGATACAACCCTCATGTATATTAAATATGAGAAATAAATAAACTTGGGAGGAATATTTCAAAGAATAAGCATGTCAGGGTTTTATGAGATGCACACATTGGATTCCTCCATAGGTTTTGAACCATCCTTGTAAATAAAATGTACCAGCCATGATAAAAGCCTCATGTAATTTGATAAAATTTTGTTGATATATCTTATTGTAATTTATCGAAATCTCATAGCATAGAAGAAGAATCCAAATCTATGTTCTAGAAAAATTCTCTGAAAGTTCACTTCTTGTTGAAGCATATTTTTATCAAAGTTCAATATCATGTTCTTAGTGACAATCTTTGCCATATTATATGTACATAATCTTTAAACAAAACAATTCTCAACCAAATGAATTGAATTTGTATTAAAACTTGGAAATTTGAATTAAGAAATTGATCCAAAGCAAATGATTCTACCAAGTTAATATTAAAATTTGAAACACATTTCATATTGTTTTGCAAAAAGGATTTCCCTACCATTTGTGATCTTCATGTTGAGATGTATCAAAGATCAAATATTAGATGAGAACTCACCAAGATGATATGTATACCCACTAGGATGACGAGATACTATACAAGGTTGTGCATATGAATATATTGATGGCTTCATTGGGGAAATTCCACAAAGAAATGACTCCATAGAATCAACCCCACCTAGGAACAATCTCTACTATCATTAACTATTATTTATTTGTTTGTTTCTAATAATTATGTTCATTTGGTAGCCACAAATAACCATCAATGGTCTCTTAACAATTAGATATTGTACAATTATAACTTAGATATGGTGTTTTTTTACATAAGATTTTATGAGGTTTACAGTCTGTTCTTCATCTGTTCTCTCTTCCTTTTGTGTTGATGTCTTCAATTAGACTTCTTACAGGTATCAAAGCCAAGTTATGAGTCATAAAATCAAGATCATAATATAGTGTGTTGTAGTAAATGTGTCAATGGAAAATTTTCCAATTTATGGAAATTCGACATGAATATGCTTCTGATAAAGAGAGACCTATGAAGTCATGTAAGTAGTAAGAGAAAGAAGAAGACGATGATGATGATTAAGTTGGTAAATTTAGGTTAGATCAGTAAAATTATGTTGATATATCTATTCTAATTTATCAAAACCTAATAGCATAGAAGAAGAATCCAAATCTAAGTTACAGAAAAATGCTCTGAAAGTTCACTTCTTGTTAAAGCATGTTGATATCAAAGTTCAATATCATGTTCTTAGTGACAATATTTTCCATATTATATGTAGAGAATCTTTAAGAAAAAAAATTCTCAACCAAATGGATCAAATTTGTCTTACAACTTGGAAATTTGAAGTATGAAATTCATCCACCACAAATGATTCTAGCAAGTTAATATTAAAATTTAAAACAAAATTCATATTTTTTTCCACTAAGCCTTTCCCTACCATTTGGGCTCCTCTGGTTGAGATGTATCAAGAATCAAATATGAGATGAGAAGTCACCAAGATGATATGTAGACCCACTGGGATGACAAGCTACTATACAAGGTTGCACATATGACTACACTGATGACTTCATTAGGAAAATTCCACCAAGAAATGACTCCATAGAATCAATCCCACCTAGGAACACTTTCTACTATCATTCATTGTTATTTGTTTATTTGTTTATAATAATTATGTTCATTGGTTAACCACAAATAACCAACAATGGTTTCTTAACAGTTATATATTGTACATTTATAGCTTACCTAGGGTGTTTCCCTACATAATATTTTATGAGGTTTACCGTCTGTTCTTCATATGTTATCTCTTCCTTTTGTGTTGATGCCTTCAATTAGACTTCTTACGAGAATCAAAGCCAATTTTTTAGTCATAAGATCAATGTTATAAGTTAGTGTGTTTTAGAAAATGTGATAGGCCATTGAGAGCCTTGTTCTTGATGTATTTTGGTTAAGAGATGGATTACACTTGGTGCTATTTTGGTTATATGCACTCTTACTTGCTATATAAATGATAAACTTTGCATATTTGTTTATAAATTATTTGGATTCATATGGATGCATATAAATATATATGGTTTTTTTTCAACATTACAATCTCCCCCATAGTGGGTTGTGGACTGCACCTCTCTGCTCAATCAGTTATCTTCAATCCATTCAATAGGGAATCATGTGGATAAAAAATAAACAACTAAAAATATCCAACATCTCAAGCAAGAGTGCCCTTATTTTGGAGATGCGTTGAATCATTGGTTCTTGTTTCAATTCCAACTCCAAACACCAAATCTATGACACTCAGATAGGATAATCGTCATAGGCTCGATTGGGATAAAAAATAGATAACACAATGTTCCACATCATGCAATAAAATAATTCCCTTAAGGTTAGTTTGGAGGAGCTAAAGAACACTTTTTGGGAATCTACTGAAGGAAATCCTCTCAAGCATTAATAGTATAAGAAAATCGAACATGCTCATTGCTAAGATAGTCCTTGTAGCTCATCCGCACCATATGGAGGAGATAGAAGATAATTATGTTTCATTTAGAGGAATTAGAATTATAGTGAGTTTGAATGGTCCAGGTTTGTCTGAGGCCGACATTAACATTCCATAGACATCAGATGCAAAGGACATCATACTCCAGGAATTTGGTATAAATATGAAGCCCATCAATCAAATACAAATTTTCATAATCCATAACAATCGGGGGACATCCACATCTATGACATAATGGTATTTGAAATAAACTATATGAATAACAACCAAATAGAGAGATACTCGTACAGTGACCAACTATTTTCATTGTTTCTTTTTCTTTCAATCATCAAGACACAATATCTCACTTATTAGCTGGAAAATATTGAAACAAAAGACATCTAATAAAAATTTACAATGATCATATTCCTTCATTTATATTGAACTACCTAATGGAAAGAAATACAATAAGTATTACACTGTATAGTGGAAAATTTTCTTCATATTTTCTTACCATCTCTTCACTACGGAGATAACATTCTTTACCACTAAAGTAATGACTGGGAAACTACCTATGACGAGATGAAATACACTAAGATGAAAGTAAATACCTATCAAGAAGAAGAAAAAAAAACGGTAAGTGGTCACCGCTAGAGCCTCATGCGTTTTTGCAATGGGCAGTAATCGATTCTCCAAGTGCAATATGTAAAATTTCAAGTTGAATCGTGTTAACCCGCTCAAGAACCTCTGCAATGCTTATGAGCTGGACAAACATATGGTTATATAATACAAAGGATGCACCATAAATCTTTGATTTGAACCCAATGCACATATGGGAAGATCCCATATGATTTATACCAGATGGGATGGCCAAATTTCTCCCAGAAATCCCCTTGTGATTTGGAAATCGGGAAAAGGGAAGAGTGTAACTTCCAAGTGCCCATACCACAAATTGGATCGAATTAAACCATAAACCTTGATTTTACCACAAAATTGCGACGAATTAAACCGTAAATCCAAATTTTACCAAATGGGAGGGCGAAGATGCTACTAGAAATTCCTGTATTTCTAGAAATGGGGCGAATGGAAGCTTCCAGCTCCAAATTTAAGGGGCTAAATATAATTATTTTTCTCTCTCCCTATTAAAACATGGGCTAACCCTCTACACTATTTTTTTGTTAAAATAAATTCAGGGCTAATGATGTAAGTTCTAAAAAATCACTCCAATACAAAAAATTTGCCCAGCAAAAATTAGGAGGCCCTTTAATTTCACCCATGAACGAAATTTCTCCCCTAAAATCATCATTGATTATAAGGGACATGATCCCTAGTTTTAAGAAGATATAATGGCATAATATTGAGAGAAATTGGGTTGAATAACAATCAATCATATTAGGGGATTTTTGAGGTAAAAAATGGGCCTCAAAATAGTTTCTCACAACACTTAAAATTCAGCATTGAGATAGAAAGGGACAACCATATTTAATTTTTGGATGTAATGTTCGACTAGAAGATAGATGGGAGACTTAGGTATCAAGTATATAGTAGGAAGTAACTCACAAAGAGATACCTTAATGTAGACTATCATCACCACCCATCTCAAAAAGAAAGAATCATTCTCACTCTTTCCATAGGGGGCACAATAATCTCGAATGCAAAATAGTTGAACTACGAACTAGATAACCTTAGTATAGTATTTTGAATGAATTTTTATAATGATTGGAATATTGACAAGGGAATCCATAAATAAATGAACATAGGACAATTACATAGGAAGGTGGATATCCCAAAACTCACATTTCCATACATAAAAGGTACCACAAATCAAATTGGAAGAATATTAAGAGGTGGGAACATCATGATATCCTTCACTCCCGGGAACACCATTAGAATATTGGTAGGCTCGGTGAAAAACTCATTTGATCTTATGCAATTGAAAGGTGTCTATTTAAATCCCATGTTCTTATGGAGAAGTCTATATTGGTGAAATTGGACATTAAATATAGGTTCACTAAAAAGAACATGTAATAGATAATTTTGGAGATTGAGCCTCCAGATCAACTCTCACGGGGCACTCTTACAACATTAAATGAAGTCCACAATTATACCAAAAAATATAACTATTGCAACAAAGTGGAAGTGCATAATTGGTTAAGAAATATCAAGTTAGCATTCAGTATGCAACACATGCACATTCAAACTAAAAGAATCTAGAACATGGACTAAAAATATATGACAAATTTTGTTAGGAAGGATGATTTTAAATCATGAATTGTTCATTCCACCATACATGAGTGTTCAGTACTTTGAAAAAGAGGGATACTATCGTTACTACATCAATGGTAGAAATTGACATAGATTCATTTGTCATTGTTGAGAGACTGTTATATGAGCTTAACAACTGCAAACATCATATGATTAGAAAAGAAAAGAAAAACACAAAACTATATATATATATATATATATATATATATATATATATATATATCATTGAAGAACATATATATGATCAAGATGCTAACCTCCTCCATGAAAATATCATGTCTAGTGGCCTTCATAATCCCATAACAAGTCTTCCCACAACTTTAGCATCTGTGAGGGTCACATGAAATAGGATGGGATTGCTAATTTTTTCCATGTTCCCTCTCTTGGATTGACTCTTATACAGTTCTCGAAGGCCCAACCCCTCCCCCAACATCACCTAAAGGTCACTCCTAGAAAAAAATGTTATAGATGGGTTGTTTGCACTAGGCTATCGACCAAAGTGGATATAGATGTCTGGGTCTGGTTGATTCTTTCCACGATGGGAGGATGTTAGGTAGGGGGCTTACGCCTCCCCCTAGGAGGAAAATGACCTAGCAATGGGTCACACCTATCATTATATATATATATTTTGAAACCATGACCCACCCCCTCAAATTCACCAATGTCAAAGTAGTTGAGATGGTCATGTAAAATAAACTCTACCCATAATTTTCTCAATATATACAAAGGAACCTACCTATTATTGGAGGGATTTTTGTCAAAGACTATAAACCACCTATCCACACAATTGTCTAAAAAACATTGGAAGATTAACTACTCCATACAAATGCGTCTCTTTGTGACCGATGGTTGTAATCTAGTTTTGGGGTCAATGAACAATGTCATCGGGCCTTGTTTTTAAATGTTAATGTCTCTAAATTTATTTTTATCTAAACACATTCTATAATATTCATACATTTTATCCCTATAATAAGAAATGTGAGTTAATTGGCCTTGGGCATTTGAAATGGAAGATGCAATGGTGTATAGGGAAGTGGCTAGTAACAATTGTGAAGGTTTTTTGGTATTTCATAGGTCTTGTATAAGGGTTCTAAGAGATCGAAACCCTACATCAATTTCCATGTTTATGTTTTGTGACTGTGTGTTGGGATTTGGTGTGTCTTCTAGGATGGTGATCATGGTTTTGGGTTCTTTTCAGGATCCATATTAATTAAGTATAATTCAATTTAATAACGGAAAAGTAATTTTTATTTTTATAATTTAAACAAATTATGAAATTAAAAAAAATCCCATCAAAATACTTACCTATAATCAATTGAAGACCACATTCGAAAAGTTTGGATTTTTTTTTTCAAGATTTCATCAATTTGCTCAATGTCTTCTAAAATGCACGGCACATTATATTGCTGAAATAGATCGGCCACAAGAAATCAAAAGTTTATCCCATGAGAATGAGTGTGTGTTCCTAGAGTATGTGCACATTCTTAGGAACCTATGTGCATTCCTAATGGGTCTGACTTGGTAGCCTCTATGGAAGTTCGGAAAACATCAAAGATGAAAAATCGGGAACATGTGCACGTTCTTGCATGAGCACACCCCTAGGCATCCCATTTCCAATGTTTTGACCATCTTTGTGTGAATGTCCAAGTACTTCTCTTTCCCAAGGTTATTCTTAGACTCTTCATCCATGGAATTCAACATCTCTAACCTAGATATTCTAGCCCAACATCTCTTGCCCATTAGAATCTGAATTTGAACTCATTCAGTAGTAATCATAGTTTGAACTGTTGAAACGGTGTTAACAAATTTCCCACGTTTTTAGGTAGTTTTTTTTGGCATCTATTATTCTACTGTTAGTAGAAACAAATCACCATTGAATATGTGTGAGGAATGGTTGTAAGCCTATTCTTTTGTCTGTTGTAATTTTCTTCTGTGAACAATAGAAAACCAATTATAATTGCTCCATAAATGTTTCTCTTGTAAAAGGTTTTACCACATAAAATACTGTGTTTACTTACTTGTGTGATTACTCTTGTCTCTGTTTGTCTCTGTTATTTTGTTAATTGTTGTCATTTTAAAGCTGCTCAATTTTTTCTTTAGTTGTGCAACATGAACAACCAATTTCTAATTTCAATTAAACATCAAAATCATGATTTAAACAAGTAATATTATTATTTTAACCAAAATTGTAAATGCACTTTCTAGTTTGACCTAATGAAAATATTGTAATGTGTTTTAAGATGCCATGTATATGGAAGAGGAGAATGAATTTCCAAATCAATGTAGAGTGTGCAATTACAAGTTAAGGTTGAGCTATAGCCATTGTACCATGATGGGTGGTTGCATGCAATTCAAAAGAAGATGGGTACACTAACATAAAAATTTATTATAAAACCAATTGTCTTCCAAGTTTTCTAAGATAAAAAGATTATTATATTTTTTATTATGTTATGAATATTTCAAAATATTAGGTGGGTACTATGCTTTAGGTTAATGATTGAGTGTGTAGTATTTTTTATTTCAATTGGATTTCACAATATTCACCATTTAATGGACAATATAAAAGGCACATTATCAATCATTGACTTACTACATAGCGCATATAACTTGCTTAGTTGAAATCACACCCCTTCTAATCCAATTCCTCAAAAAACCACACTATAGTCGTATGGCATGCATCCAATTGCTCACTATAACTCAAGAAATCCAAACCTTGGGGATCTCTGTACCAATCCCAAAGCAGGCCACATCTCAGGCATTACCACGACAAAAGAATATACAACTATAATAGTAAATCAGAGAATCAATCCTAATGGAGAGGACATGAGGATATGCAATTACATTACCATCATCATTAGCATCATTAGTAGGATCTAATCCAATTACTAACCAATGTAGGAAATAGCTTGAATTGAAGTTCTTTATCCACCAATAAATGATCCATTCATATCACTAGATGCAGAAGTGAGGGTAAGAGAACCTAGAGAAAATACAAATTGATTATAAAATCAATCTTCTTCCGCGGCAAAGAAAATTATTTTCACGCATTTATTCTAAGCTATGAATCTTCTTCAATAAGCTTGATGTCATTTGAAATTTATATTCTTCAATAAAATTGATATCATTTAAAATTTAGTCTCAATTACTAGTATTATCGTATTATTCATAATTGTCTTTAAATTAAAGTGAAGTCACCGTCCTAAATTTTAAGACATCCTATACAAAATAACCTAAATTTTAAGATATCTATACAAAACATATTAACATAAAAGTATTACTAGCAATTTCTCTAGAAGGTGTAAAAAGTACGTCATTATACAGTTTATGGACACTTCAATTTCATGTGTATCACAATTAAAAAAAGATTTGGTTTGTTGACACTTCAATTTCATGTGTATCACAATTAAAAAAAGATTTGGTTTGTTGTGTATTAGATCTTTTGTAGTGCATAGAAGTAAATTTGGTGTGATGTAATGTATCGTAAAAAAATTAAACTTTGGTGAGCTATGATGTATTGTAGGGAACTAAAATTTGGTGTGATGTGATATTTAAAAAAAAAAAAAAAATCTTGTGCAATGTGATGAATTGCACCAAAGAAAAATTTGGTGTGATGTGATGCACCAAATGAAACTAAACTTTGGTGCAATGTGATGTATCACAATAAAGTAAACATCGGTGCAATGATTTTGGTGAAGTAAACTTAGGTGTGATGTACGGTATCATGGGTAAACTCATTTTAAGCTTGAAATGACCCTAGTTATGGAGATGGAAATCTTTGGGAAGTGGTATCACATGGAAATAAAGTTTGATGCAATGTGATGAATCATGGGTAAAGTAATTTTTGGAGTGATATATCTCAAGTGAGAAATGTTATGTGCAATTTATCATGCAAATGAGAAATTTTGAATCTCACAATACATTGTAGGAAAAAGATGTTTCCATGCAATATGGCACATTACAAGAAACATTTTGTGGATGCAATAAACAAAAAGATGAAAATATTTCACTTGGATTTTTCATTTGTCATGGTCAAAACAATTTTAGAACAATACAATATGTTGCGACTAAAGACTCTTTGGGTGTGACAGGTGTTATGCCATAGGGAAAATTGTTTTAGGTGTGACACGTCACATGGAAAAAAAAAAAATTGTGATGTGAAAAGGAAGTTTGCACAATCTTTTAGAAAATTTTCTAAGGTGTCAAACAAAAGGTTCACTATGATGATTATCTTTGGTTAATTGTGTTTGATTATAATTGATTATGGTTAATAGTGTTTGATTATGGTTAAACATATTTGAGTGTGTGAAAAATTAATTAATGTTAACTATAACTATAACTCACTATAGTTGAGTATGATGGTTGAATTTTGTTGAGTAGAGATCATAATGATTAACTATGGTTAATTGTAGGTTGAATTTCGTTAACAATGGTTAACTATAGTGTGTTTTTTACTTTGATTTATGTTGTTAATAATCGTTGGCTATAGTAAGTGGTTAAATCTGGTTGAAATGTTTTACACAACCTCACAATGTGGAAACCATTGATGAACATTGAAATGCAACATTGACTTCTTTTTTTGTTTTCATATGCGTTGGATTTCCTCAATCCAAAACTCTGTTTTTGCATCTTTTAGAAAGATGCATGCTTACGCCATATATCACATAAAATTTCTCATATGTGACATATTGCATCACTCCAATTTTTCATTTATGGAAACATATCACATCACATAAAAATTTCTTTATGTGCAACACATCACACTTTCTCAAACTTTCCTTCATTGTGACATAGTGTGTACCACACGTAAAATGCCTTTGGCCATGACATCATAATGGTTAACTATGGTTGATTGTAGGTTGACTCTGGTTAATTTTGGTTAACAATGGTTGAGCATGTTCAACTAAGGTTGACGATGATTGACCATGGTTGATGATAGTAGACCATTTTGATAGGTTTGATCATTGTTGTCTATGGTTGACTATTATATCTTGTTTTACTATGACTACTTATTGTTGACAATAGCTGACTTTGGTTCATTACAATTCTTAATGGAAAACTATGGTTGATTGAAGCTTGTGTATGGTTATATTTGGTTGATTGTGGTTTACTGTAATTGATTATGGTTGAGAGTGTTTGAGTATGGTTAAACATGTTTGAGTGTGTCAAATATTATTTATTGTTAACTAAAAGTGACTATGGTTTAGTATGATGGTTGAATTGGTTCAGTAGAGATCATAATGGTTAACTACGAGTGGGTATGAATTTGTTTAATGATGGTTGACTACAATGTGTGGTTGACTTTGATTTACGTTGGTTAACAGTAATTGACTATAGTATGTGGTTAAATTTGGTCCACATTTGTTTACATAAAACTTGATGAACGTCACAATGTAACATAACCATTCATGAACATTGCAATGTGGCATAAGTCAACCAAGATGAACATTACAATGTGACATAACCTTTGATGAATGCCAAATGCAACATAACCATTGAGGAACATAACATTTCAATATAAGTCAATTAAGATGAATGTCGGAATGCAACATAACCATTGAAAAATGTTGCAATCCAACTTGTTACTGCGCAATCTATACTTTCCCAAAGACTAAAGGCAAGTAGGCTTAGATTGGTGTAACGCGAGGTTAATCATATCACTATCACCTCAACATGATACACTTTTCTATTTAGGAGGAGGAAAGACCCACTCCAAGGGAGACGTCTCAGGACCTAGTGGGTTGATGAAGGAGAATACGACAAGGTAATACCAGCCCTCTCTCTAGGTCACTCAAATGAATGAAGTCACTTGGTACGGTTATGTTAAAGGGGTCAAAGGGAAATAAGGTGAATGATACCTGCCCTTTACCAAAGAAACAACAAACGTTATATAATAACCAATTATATCAATGCCTTCAATCAATGAGTTCAAAAAGTCTGCTACCAAACAATTCTAAGCATCAAGAAAGATAAATGTATAGCAACAACGATATATATATCCAGAAATTGCAACTTATGATGACAAATAATGAGATCTAAGGACTTTGCAATGATAATGCCTTTGCCACTTACAATTTCTAGATTAATACAAGTCAAGTAATGACCTTAAAGGGCTGTGAAATGTACTTAAAACAACAACAAATTAACAGTTATGACAACAACAAATAGATTTCAGAAATGTACTTTTGTAAGGTAGTTAAACACATTCCTTTAGCATTTATTGATAGCAATCCTCCTAGTACAAATTCTATAGATTTATCAACCGGATAATGAGTTTTAACAAGCTGTCCCAAATAACTATAACAATAACAAAAAAAGAGTGATGACAGTTGCAAGAAACCTTCATAAATGCACTTTGTAAAAAGCAATTTATGCACACTTTAACTCTAGCTTATAGTACTTTGCTTCATGCAATTTTCTGGATTGATTTAGTTAGCTTGTAAAATAAAATTAGTTGTTATATAAAGGTTGTAGCAGTGTTAGTAACAACAACATGTTAGTACTTTAAAACTAGGTTAGTAAGTTAGGCTAAGTTAGTAGAATGGAAAATATAGTTTGAGTGTAGGTTGGTAGTCTTGTCAAGAAGTGATAAGAGAGGACTAGTTCCTTCTTACGGTAATGGAGTCTAGGTTGGTGTCTTATTCTAAGGGCTGATAATAAATGATTGTACACGAAAATCCAAGAGGGAAAAGATCTAAGAGGAGTAGCATCCTAAGTCCTCCTAGACTTTGACCTCAAGAAGAAGAGTGCTAGGGTGTAGGAACTTCTAGGCCCTAGCGCCTTATCCTCCTTAGATTTTTTATGGATAAAAGTAATTTTCATAACAACTAAGTGTAAACCTCAAGAATCCTAGCACTTTAGGGCCCTAGGGTTTCACTAGTTACTAGATCAATTTACGAAGCTAGGCAAATAAAAAGTAATAAAGTTAGCACTTTAAGTTTCTTACTTCAAGCATTAAATACACCATGCAATTTCATAATCTTTTATGAGAAAATAAAATCATACCATTCACCATTCAATAGATGACAAAATGCATATTTTACTTACTTGAAACAAGAATAATCATGAATATACCATGCAAGATCACCATAAATCTTCAAAACATTGATCCAAGTGCAAAAACAAGCCTCCAAGAAGAGTAGTGCCTCACTATTTCAGCCAATAGCCCTAATAGGGAGAAACTTTCAGACCTCTTGTCCTCAAGTGACAAGTTATGATGAAAATGAATAACACTTTCTTCTTATTTATACAAAATTTAACCTAAAATTTATTTCAGTTCATAATTATTGGTCCGACTTGACCAATTTTTTACACAAATTAAATTTGTACAAAATAAAATTAATTTTCATCTAAGAATCACTCCAGGGGTGACTCCATGCCCCTATACGGTGAAGTTGAGCCCTAAGTATGGAACACTAGGCATGGAAAGTGAAACGTTGGGCCTCAAAATGCCTGAAACCTTGCCCACATGTGCCAATTCCTCATAAATGTTGTCCAAGATGACAAGACCAGTTTTGGATGACGTATAGGGTATCCATGATGACGTCTAAGGACCTCAAGGGCTAACATCCATGTGGGAGGAGCAAGATCCCATGGATCTAGGTCTACCAAGGTGCCTCAGAAGGCAACATCCTTATTTATCCCAGTGCAAGTTTTAAATCCATGTCATGCCCCTTGGTTGGGGTCTCAGCATGCAGCGATGGGATTTGAGCCCTATGAAGGTCCAAGCTATTCATTCCCTCATGTGCACCTGTCCACCGTGAAAGTTTTGTTGAGTATGTGTTATATTCTTTGCATGTGTGTGTTTGGGCGCGTCAGATATGACAGCTACGTTTGACAATCCCTCGTACTAGTAAACTAGCGGATTTTGCTACTTTTAGCGGATTTTTTTGGGCAGTTTTTGCTATTTTTAGTGGTTTTGTAAATTAATCCAGGATTAAGGGATTAGGGTTTTGGTGTCTATGGAATACCTAAAAACATTGTATATATATTATATGGTGAATGGTGAAATTTGATATAATGAATATAAGAAACGTTTTCTCGGTTGAGGGTTTCTGGTATAAATCTCTGTGTACTATGTGAATGAGCCATTGATTAAATTTTGTTTTGCTTAAGAATATATATGCATTTCTTTACTTCACAGGTTTAAAACTTACATGAGGTATTAGAGCTTGTTTTTGGCTTCAGAGGGACACCTTTGTTGTTGAGGGTTTGGTTTGGTCTTGATAGATCAAGTTTATCTTGGGTCTGTGATAAACCTGGGTTTAGTGGGAGCTTTTGCAGTGGAGATTCGAGTATAAAATGAGGAATGGCAAGCTCATCTAGAATCGAGATAGATAAGTTCAATGGTAAAAACTTTGAGCTATGGAAGTTGAAGATGGAGGACCTTCTTGTAGACAAAGAACAATGGATCGTTGTGGATCCTGGTACACAGCCTACTGGTACACCATCTACTAGAACACAGACTATTGGTACACAACCTACTAGTACACAAACTACCAGTACACCACCTACTAGTATGTCGAAGGAAGATTGGGAGAAGTTGGAAAGAAGAGCAAGGAGTATTATTCGACTCTGCCTGGCAGATTCAGTGTTGTTGAATGTCTCGGGACAATATATAGCCAAGGAGATATGGGATAAGTTGGGGAATTTGTATCAATAAAAGTCCCTAGTAAACAAGTTGTTTCTTCGAAAGAATTTGTATCATCTTAGGATGGAATATGGAGATTCTGTGACAGAACATCTAAATGCCTTTAATACTCCGGTAAGTCAACTTAGCTTTGTTAATATTACGATTGTAGAAGAAGATAAGTGTATTACTTTGTTATGTTCTTTGCCAGACTCTTGGGATAATCTGGTTGTAGCAATAGGTAGTACCACTCAATCTACATTTAAGTATGAGGATGTAGTTTCATCCTTGTTATCTGAAGAGATGAGGCGAAAAAGCATGGATGGACACAACACAGATGCTTTATTTGTAAGAGGGTGTACCCAAGACAGGAACCCTAGTAAGCCTTTGAGGTGGAGATCTAAATCGACAGGTAGATCTAAGTATCCAAGAAAATCTTTGAGGAAATGTTGGAAGTGTTGTAAAACAGGGCATTATAAGAAAGATTGCAAGTCTAAGAAGGTTGAAAAACCAAAGGGATCTGATAGTACCTCTTCCACAGAGGCAAAAACCTCCACTGAAGAAGGAGGTGATGTTTACCTAGAATATACAAGTACACATGCAGACCGAATCAAGAAGGAGGTGATGTTTACCTAGAATATACAAGTACACATGCATCGATGTATGGTTGATCAACTCGTGTGCATCATACCACAAGGACTCCTCACCTGGGAGTGACCGACTATAACATGATAGGGTGATGTATCTCCTAGGAGATGAATCGACAACAAAATCTTGGGACATGGAAGGTTGGTTGATACTAAAAGATGAAAGGATTAGAACACCTCTTGGGGTTTTGCACATTCCAAAACTAGCTGTGAGCCTAATATTTGTAAGCAATATGAATGATGCAGGAGTGGATATTGTATTTGGAAGAACACTTGCAAGATGGTAAAATGAGCAATGGTGTTGATGAGTGGAATTCGTAGAAATCAGACAATTTGTCAAAGTAATTATATTAATGGGTGTAACATTTCTGTTTTCCCTTAACATAGAAATAAAGAAGACAAGACCAATATTGTCCTTGAAAAGAAGACCATGTTGTGGCATCAAATACTGGGGCATATCAGAGAAAAGGGCCTTCGAACACTATACGGTAAAGGCATGGTTGAAGGTATGTCTAATTGCACTCTAGATTTTGATTTCTATGAACATTGCATATATGGTAAACAGAATCGAGTAAGATTCCCATCTGGTGCTACAAGAGCAAAGGGGATATTAGAGTTGATACAC
This sequence comes from Picea sitchensis, assembly GCA_010110895.2. NCBI lineage: Eukaryota > Viridiplantae > Streptophyta > Pinopsida > Pinales > Pinaceae > Picea > Picea sitchensis. Next base: position 112,688 of record SNQJ01S0028371.1, read on the forward strand.
AGTGATGTGTTTGGACCTATTCCTGTTCCATCGCTCGGTAAATCTGTATATTATGTTTCATTCATAGATGATTTTTCAAGGAACGCATGGATTTATTTTCTTAGAAATAAATATTAGGTATTTTATAAATTTAAAGAGTTTAAGGCTCTAGTAGAAAATCAGACAGACAAGAAAATAAAGGTATTGAGAACAGATAATGGTGGAGAATTCTATGGAAATGAATTCGAAGAATTCTGTAAGAAGTGTGGTATAGCAAGGAAAAATACTACTCCATACACTCCTCAGCAGAATGGAGTTGCAGAAAGGATGAATAGGACACTGATGGAAAAAGAAAGGAGCATACTCAAAGGTGTCGGGTTAGGACAATAATTCTAGGCAGAGGCAGTGGGTACAGCATGTTACCTGGTCAATCGATCACCTTCATCAACGTTGGATGATAAAACTCCACACGAGGTATGGCTTGGAAAGAAATCCTCTCTTCAACATCTTAGAGTGTTTGGTTGTGATGCTTATGTACATGTTCCAAAGGAAAATAGAAGTAAGCTAGATAAAAAGGATGAAAAGTGTATCTTTATTGGTTTTAAAGATGGTGTGAAAGGTTATAAGCTTTGGAACCCAGAAACCAAGAAAATTGTTTACTGTCGAGATGTTGTTTTCAGAGAGGTAAAAGATGTGTCCAAACAGGAATTGCTACCAATGCAAGATGAACCTGAGAAAATAAAGCTTGAGTTGGATGATGAAAAATATGAATCATCTGAAGAAGAGGAAGCAGAAGAAGAAGAAGAAGAAGAACCTCATACCCCAGTATTGAGGAGATCAGTGAGAGATAGAAGGCAACGAGAAAGGTATAGTCCACCTGGTTTTCATTCCAATTTTGCTTTATCTATTACTGATGATGATCCCAGAATTGTCAAGGAAGCGATGATTTCAGAGGATATTAAACTCTGGAAGAAGGCCATGGTTGAAGAAATGGATTCCTTGGATAAGAATGAGACATGGGATATAGTTGAGTTTCCAGCTAGAAGAAAATTTGTTGGTAGAAAATGGTTGTTTAAGAAGAATTTTAATGCACAAGGTAAAGTGGAGAAATACAAAGCTTGGTTAGTACCAAAAGGTTATTCCCAGGTAGAGGGAATTGACTTTGGTGAGATTTTTTCTCCTATTGCTAAGTTCACTTCTATTAGATTTGTTTTATCTATTGTTGTTTCTTTTGATCTTGAAGCAGAACAGATGGATGTGAAGACAACATTCCTACACGGGGATTTGGAATAAGAAATCTACATGAAGTAGCCAGAAGGATTTGTAGTGAATGGAAAGAAAGAGTTGGTATGTAAGCTAAATAAGTCACTATATGGTCTGAAGCAATCACCTAGGATGTGGTACCAAAAGTTTCACACATACATCCTTGGATTGGGATTTGTAAGAAGCAGGGCTCATCACTGTGTATATTCCAAGTAGGTTGGTAATCACTTCATTTATGTAGTGTTGTATGTTGATGACATGTTGTTGGTAGGAAATAACATCGATGTTATCAAGGAGGTGAAATTGCAGCTATCCTCCAAATTTGACATGAAGGATCTCGGTGTTGCTAACTTCATTCTGGGAATGGAGATTAAAAGAGATCGTGCAAACAGGAAACTTCGGTCGAATCAGAGAAAATATGTTGAGACGATATTGCAGAGGTTTAATATGCATGGAAGTAAACCGGTCAAGGTTCCTATTCCTATAGGTGTAAAGTTATCTATAGATCAGTGTCCCAAGACACAGGAAGAAGAAGAGGACATGTCACATGTTCCATATGCCAGTGCAGTTGGCAGTTTGATGTATGCAATGGTCTGTACTAGACCGAACATTGCACATGCAATGGGAGTTTTGAGTAGGTATATGTCAAAACCAGGGAAGGAGCATTGGATAGCAGTAAAGAAGGTCTTCAGGTATCTTTGTGGCACTACCAGTTATGGATTGTTCTACCAAGGAAGACCAGGATTGGACAGAGTGTTGGACATACATGGCTTTGTTGATGCAGATTGGGCTGGAGATCTAGATCACAGAATATCTACAAGTGGGTATCTGTTTAATCTATTTGGAGGAGCAATTAGTTGGATGAGCAAAAGACAGGCTGTAGTGGCACTCTCAACTACAGAAGTTGAATACATGGAAGCCACTCATGCAAGAAAGGAAGCAGTTTGGTTAAAAAGATTGTGTTCAGGTATTGGGTTGGTACAACAAGAAGTGAGATTAGATTGTGACAGTCAGAGTGCAATCTTCTTGGCAAAGAACCCAGCTTACCATTCGAATACAAAGCATATTGATGTAGAGTATCACTTTGTGAGAGACATGGTTGAGGAAAAGAAGGTGTTGCTGGAAAAGGTTGACACTTTGAATAATGTTGCAGATTCATTGACAAAGTCTGTGAGCACATAAAAGTTCTCCTGGTGTAGAGTAACAATGGGCATTGTTCCCATGGATTGTTGACTATATAATCCCCTGGACCCCTGGATGCAAAGAAAACAACAAGTGGGAGAATGTTGGGTATGTGTTATATTCTTTCCATGTGTGTGTGTGGGCATGTCAAATATGACAACTACATTTGGCGATCCATCGCACTAGTAAATTAGAGGATTTTTCTATTTTTAGCAAATATTTTTGGGCGGTTTTTGCTATTTTTAGCGGTTTTGTAAATTAATTCTGGATTAAGGGATTAGGGTTTTGGTATCTACGGAATACCTAAAAACATTGTATATATATTGTATGGTGAATGGTGAAATTCGATATAATGAATATAAGAAAGGTTTTCACGGTTGAGGGTTTCTAGTATAAATCTTTGTGTAATATGTGAATGATCCATTGATTAAATTTTGTTTTGCTTAAGAATATATATGCATTTATTTACTTCACAGGTTTAAAACTTACAAGTTCCTTCAGCAAAAACAAGTATGCCCTCCATGGGTTCATAATTCACAGCGATCATAGCATGTAAATCACATCCAATAATTAAATTACCCAAACATGTGCATCAAACCTCCCTTAACCCAAACAAATGCTCAAAGACATTATGCAATTTGACAAGTTAGGTTTGGAGAAGGTCTCAGGGTGTCCTATTGGGCTAACCTCTCTTGAGTTTGGGTTTTTTCCCAGATGAGATCTAGTCCAAGTCATTTAAGTGTATGAGGTGGAATGGGGTAAATATTTGGGCATGGGGTGCATGTGATAATAGGGAAATGTAGATTCTTACCTATGGTTTCCTTTGTGGAGGGAGAGTTGAACCTTATCATAAATGCAATTTTTTCCTATCCCATTCATTTCCTTTTAGTCTTATCTTTATTTCTTTTGATCTTTTTTTCTTGTGCTTCAAGGAAATAGTTGAGGGATACTGTCATGGCTTGATGACGATAGGTGACAGTGTTATCTACAAACATTTCACGGAAATGAGAAGGCTTTCTCGTGATGAGACCCCCTTTCTCTTGGCTATGCTACCAAGAGACACTACCCTGGATTGGTGACCATATAGGTGGTAGTTTAGTACATCTACATGCCCATGGTCATAAAAGGCCAACTCATAATGAGACCTCCTATCCATCAACTAGTACCTTGAGTGTTTGTGTTATCTTATGGGTCCCCTTTTCTTACTAAGAATATTTTCACTGCTTTCTTGGGGATCCCTGGGTGAAGCATCTCGTAGGTTTCAAATTGGATTTTAAATATTTCCAACTACTTTTACCCTCTAGGCCTTTATCCCCTTCTTCCCACGAGGTAAGGTACGACCCTTCCTAGTGTAGCCAATCCCAATTCCAAAATAAGGATAGGGGAGATGAAAGGAATAAATATGGAAAGTGGTAAGTATGTAGGGAACGGACGATGACTTTTCACAAATTTGCCCAATAGAAACCCATCCTAAAGGGAAATCAACTTACTAGGGCACCATGTCACCCTTCAAGGTATGAACGAGGCAAAGAGAATAATTTCCAAGAAAATGTCATGAAATGAAGAAGGATTCAATACGACATATTCAAATGCTTCAAAAATCAGAGTGATACATACCATGATACCCAAACTCATTACCTCATGGAGCAAGAATCACCTCTACCTCAGGACCAGGCTAGTGTGATGGATACTGTTGTTGGTAATATGTGGACTGAACTGAAGAAAAGAGGGGACCTCCAGGGCTATGTTGAATCTTATGGCTCTCGGTACTCCATGTCTAGGACATATGGGCCTCAATATGTGATCTCCTTAGTTATCCCTAGGCTAGGGTATAACATTTGGCTCCAACTCGGGGACATTTTCCCACCATAGAGTGCATGATAACCTCAACATCTCTAGTATGACCTATGTCTTATAAATATCGATAAACAATATTAGTAATCCCTAGGGTCGTGATATCACCCCTTCATCCATATATGATAAAAGCGTCTCTAATCTAACATATGATTATGATTATGAGAATACATATATACATCATGAATCAAGAAAATATGAAAATTCAACTACAACTATGCTAACATGATATGCAAATGGTATATACAATGGATACAAATGCCTACCTACCTCTACTTACCTATTAGTTGAATGCTAGGTGTAGTCATATAACTAGTGAAACGATCCTAGAAATACCTCATAGTACCTACCTCGATGCTTCATTAAAAACCAAAACATTGACAAGTTAAGAAAAAAATAACATGAGTTAGAGCATGGATTATATCATACGAATTTGTAAAGTCTATCTCTTGGAGGTGGGAGAGAGAGACAAAATTATGCCAAGTCATACTTCTAGAAAAGTGCTCTCAATCCATCTCATAAAAGGATCGTGCAAGGTCAAATACTCAAGAGGTTGTCTCAAAGAGTCTGAAGGTTGACTACCTTGGATGTCATCAATCCCCGAATTCTGAGAGGGAACTATCAAGAATCTAGAGGATGATTGACAAATTTTTAAGGGAAAGTTGAAAGAATGATATATTAAACTTCTTCTTAAGGTATTCAACCTACCCTTGAATTCTAAAAGAAGGATCTTCCCTAGAGAAAACTTGGGACAAGGGACATGTTTCCCAACTACATCCTTAGTGACATAACGAGGTAAAGTAATTGAAGAGAGATGGAAAACCTTGTCACAAGTATCCTTCTTTAAGAAAGCAACATCCTTACCCTTATCAAGATCTTAGCACAATGGTAGTTGATATTATTATTTATAGAATAAACCCAAGTGTTCAAAGGAATACTCATCAAAATTCTCAAGGTATGACTGGAAATCATCAGGAGAACATAGAACTAGATCACCCTTGGGTGCTTGGAAAACATATGTAGCTACACCATCCCCTTGTTGCCAAATGTCAAAATTAGTAGTAACCTCATATGATAGTTGTAAAAGAAACATTTGGAAATGAACCTCAATGCCGTAAATGGGATCCCCGTCATACCCAATCACATCCCATTTATGTTTCCTGACATGTATGAACTCATCAGTATTATCAACCATCTCATTACCTTTATCATAACACGAAGGGATTAAAACATCCAAGGGCTCCTCTAACACTTCTTCACTTTCCAAATCACAAAAAAAAGCACATTCAAAATCTTGGAAAGGGAAACAACTTACCGTATTCATTTCTTCATGTGAAGGAGCATCAAAGACTTGGATACGTCATCAAATGTAAGAGCAAGAATCAGTGCCTCATCCTCATGATTTCCCCCTACATCTTCAACTTCATAATACGAAGGGTCTAGCTCGTCCAAGGATTCCCTTTATTCTCCACCTTCTAAATTATAGAATAGGGTATCATAAAAAACATGAAAAGGAAAGTGACTAAACTCATCCTCTTGTTTTTGTGTAGGAGGAGTAGGATTTCAGATGGTTTCATCAGAGGGAGGAGCACACATTAATACTTCATCATCATGTTTGATATATTTAGGATCTCGCTCTTCAACCAGGTCCTCATTATCCTTCGTAGAATGATGAGTAAATTATTGTTATTCGTCATGGGATTGGTAACCTTCATTATGATCCCTCTCCTCAACCTCTTGTTGTTTGATGACTAGTTCCCATCTTTCCTGTAATTTACTAAACAATATCTCAAGGGAAGCTAATATCTATAAACTAAGAGTAGTTGGCGTATATTTGGGGTCATCAACTTTGATTTATGGAGTAAAGAGGTGTTCTCCCTTGAACAAGGAGATATTTTCCTCAATTTGTATAGCCATGTGATAAGCTTCTTGGATTGTTCTTATCCCTTTTTCACAAAGGAAAAATCCTAATTACACTAAGAGTGCATTGGTATAGAGGTAAAAGAGGTACTCGTCTTCAGGATGATGGCTTCTAGGAATTTGTTGTAGCAAAAGTTCAAACCTGGTATGGAATTCCTTGATAGTCTCATTCTTAGTTTGTTTCATGTATTCGAGTCTTTTTATTAGCATGTGGGTATCTTCTAATTTAATACCCCATTTCTCAAGAAATGTTTCTTGTAATTGGTCCATAGATGTGATTCTATCATTAGGGAGATCATCATATTATTTCCTAGCATTGTCATGAAGAGTGGCAGAGAAAAGTTTCATTGCCAAATATTCAGCATCATCACTGATAGGGTGGATTTGAAAGAAATCCCAAAAGTTATCCATGTGATCTTCCGCCCTAACCCCATCATTACTATTGAATCTACGGATCCAGTTTTCAAACCTCGGAGGAATTTGTCAAGGGTAACCCAGAATTTCACTCATATCCAAGGGTTTAAAATTACTCGAGTACCAGTGACAAGCCATGATTGGCTTTGTTATTAGTGGAGTTGGCAGATAATCCTTTTAGGGATCATCAAAGGGAAAAGAGTTGTCAGGTAAGCTTCGTGAAGTAAAGGCTTTCAGTACAAGACTTACCGAAAAATTGTCGTTGAGGAAAGTGGACTTAGTGTTCCCTAGCAACGATGCCAAAAATGTTATCGCACAATCTATACTTTCCAAAATCCTAAAGGAAAGTAGGATTAGATTGGTGTAACATGAGTGTAATCCTGTCACTGTTACATCAATAGGATACCCTTTTCTATTTAGGAGGACGAAAGACCCACTCCAAGGGAGACGTCCCAGGACATAGTGGGTTGATGAAGGAGGATAAGACAAGGTAATACGAGACCTCTCTCTAGGTCACTCAAATGAATGAAGTCACTTGGTAAGGTTATGTTAAATGGTTCAAGGGGAAATAAGGTGAATGATATCTTCACTTTACCAAATAAGCAACAAAAGTTATATAATAACCAATGATATCAATGCCTTCAATCGGTGACTTCAAAAAGCCTGCTACCAAAAAATTCTATGCATGAAAAAAGATAAATGTATAACAACAACAATATATATATCCATAAATTTCAACTTATGATGAAAAATAATGAGATATAAGGACTTTGCAATGATAGTACCTTTTCCACTTACAATTTATAGATTAATACAATTCAAGTAATGAACTTAAAGGGATATCAAATGTACTTATAACAACAACAAATTAACAGTTATGACAACATCAAATAGATTTCAGAAATGTACTTTTGTAAGGTAGTTAAACACATTCCTTTAGAATTTTTTGATAGCCACCCGCCTAGTACAAATTCTATAGATTTATCAACCAACTAATGATTTTTAACAAGTTGTCCTAAATAATTGTAACAATAGCAAAGAAAGAGTGATGATAGATGCAATAAACCTTCAGAAATGCACTTTGTAAAAAGAAATTTCTACACACTTTAACTCTAATTGATAGTACTCTGCTTCATGCAATTTTCTGGATTGATTTAGTTAGTTTGTAAACTAAAATGAGTTGCTATACAATGGTTGTAGCAGCGTTATTAACAACAACAAGTTAGTACTTTAAAACTAGGCTAGTAAGTTAGGCTAAGTTAGTAGAATAACAAATGAAGTTAGAGTGTAGGTTGGTAGTCTTGTCAAGAAGTGAGAAGAGAAGACTAGTGCCTTATCAGGGTAATGGATTCTAGGCTAGCGACTTCTTCTAAGGGATGATAATAAATGATTTTACACAAAAGTCCAAGAGGGAAAATTTATAAGAGGAGTAGCATCTTAAGTCCTCCTAGAGTTTGACCTCAAGAAGAAGAGTTCTAGGGTGTAGGAACTTCTAGGCCCTAGTGCCTTCTCCTCCTTAGAATTTTTATGGATAGAAGTAATTTGAATAATAACTAAGTGTAAACATCTAGAGAGCTATCACTTTAAGGCCCTAGCGTTTCACTAGTTACTAGATCAATTTATGAATCTAGGAAAATAAAAATTAAGAAAGTTAGCACTTTAAGTTTCTTACTTCAAGCATTAAATACACAATGCAATTTCATAATCTTGTATGAGAAAAAAAAACATGCCATTAACCATTCAATAGATGAAAAAATGAAGATTTTACTTACTTGCACCAATAATAATCATGAATATACCATGCAAGATCACCATAAATCTTCAAAAAATATATCCAAGTCCTAAAACAATCCTCCAACAAGAGTAGTGCCTCACTATTTCAGAAAATAACCCTAATAGGGAGAAAATTTGAGACCTCTTGTCCTCAAGGGACAAGTTATGATGTACATTAATGTCATGTTCTGCTTATTTATACAAAATTTAACATAAAATTAATTTTAGTTCATAATTATTGGGTCGGCCTGGCCATTTTTTTACACAAATTAAATCTGGAAAAAATAAAATTAATTTGCATCTAAGAATCACTCCAGGGGTGATGTCATTCCCCTCTAGGGTGATGTTGAGCCGCAAGTATGGAACACTAGGAAGAGAAATTGAAACGTTGGGCCCCCAAAGGCCTAAAACCTTTCCCACATGTGCCAATGTCTCATAAATGTCATCCAATATTACAAGACTAGTTATGGATGACATCTAGCGTATCCTTGATGATGTCCAGGGCCCTCAATGGATAACATTGATGTGGGAGGAGAAAGATCCCCTGGGTCTAGTTCTGCCAAGGTGCCTCCAAAGGCAATGTCCTTCTTTCTCTCGATGTAATTTTTCAATCCATGTCATGCCCCTTGGTTGGGGTATCAACATCCATCGATGGGCTTTGATCCCTATTAAGGTCCAAGCTAATCATTCCCTCACATGCATTTGTCCACCAGAAAAGGTCCTGTAGAAACAACAAGTACACCCTCCAAGGGTTCCTAAGTCACAGGGATCACAACATGTAAATCACATCCAAAAATTAAATTACCCAAACATGTGCATCAAACCCCCCTTAACCCAAACAAATTCTCAAAGATGTTATGCAATTTGAAAATTGAGGCTTGGAGAAGGTCTTAGGGTGTCCTATTGGGATAACCTCTCTTGAGTTTGGGGTGTTTCCCAGGTGATATCTAGTCCAAGTCATGTAAGTGTATGAGGTGTCATGGAGTAAATATTTGGGCATGGGGTGCATGTGATAATAGGGAAATGTAGAGTCTTACCTGTGGGTGCCTTTGTGGAGGGCAAGTTGCACCTTGTCATAAATGAAATTGTTTCCTAGCCCACTCATTTCCTTTTACTCTTATCTTTATTTCTTTTGATCTTTTGTTCTTGTGCTTCAAGGAAATAGTTGAGGGCTATTGTCCTATCTTGATGACTAGAGGTGAAAGAATTATCCACAAAAATTTCACAGAAATGAGAAGGTTGGATCATGATGAGACCCCCTTTCTCTTGTTTATACCACCAAGAGACACTACCCTGGCTCGATGACCAGATAGGTGGTAGTGTTGTACCACTACATGCCCATGGTCATAATAGTTTGACTTGTGATGAGATCTCCTATCCATCAACTAGTACCTTCAGTGTTTATATTATATTATGGGTCCCATTTTCTTACTAATAAGATTGTCATAGCTTTCTTAGGGATCCCTGGGTGAAGCATATCGAAGGTTTCAAATTGGCTTTTAAATCTTTCCAGCTACTTTTACCCTCTGGGCCTTTAGCCCCTTCTTCCCACGAGGTAAGGTACAACCCTTCCTAGTGTAGCCAATCCCAATGCCCAAACAAGGATAGGGTATTTGAAAGGAATAAATATGGAAAGTGGTAAGCATGGAAGGAACAGACAATGACTTTTCATAGATTCACCCAGTAGCAACCCATCCTAAAGGGAAATCAACTTACTAGGGCACTTTGTCACCTTTCCAGGTATGAACAAGGCAAAGAGCATATTTTCCAAGAAAACGTCATGAAATGAAGAAGGATTCAATACAACATATTAAAGTGCTTAAAAAATGAAGGTGATACATACCATGATACCCAGACTCATTACCTCATGGATCAAAACTCACTGCTACTTTAGGACCAAGCTAGTGTGATGGATACTCTTGTTGGTAATATTTGGACTTCATTCAAGAAAAGAGGGGGCCGCCAAGGCCATGCTCAAGTCATCTGGCTCTCGGTACTCCATGTGTAGGACCTATGGGCCTTAATACATGATCTCCTTAGTTATCCCTAGGCTAGGGGATAACACAACTTAACCCTTATAGAATGGGAAAATGTGACATAGTCCTTAATGAACATTGTGAGGCAACATAATCACCGAGGAATGTAGTAATGCAACATGAGGAAACCAATATGAATTTCACAATGCAACATAACAATTAAGGATTCCTTGGCTGGTATTTGGACTATTTGTGGTTTTTTTCTGTGTATACTTTTTGGAAACTTCATAAAAAAATTTCGATAATGAGGTTAGTTCTCAAGAAGTTTTTTTCTCAATTATAGAAAAATGAGATTCATATGCAACTCCTAGCAAAAGGGTTATTGCTAATTAGAGATGCAAAATTGTTATATTTGATCGCTTATTCTCATCTCATAGTTGTTTCAGTCTCCTTACAAAAGAGGATATGATATATATTGTATATACCTTTCTGTTTGTTATATTTGTACCTAGTCGTTGATGCAAATATTTGTTTGTATATATAAGAAGTATCTTTTCAAAATAAAATATAAAATAATTAAGTTATAATGTCGCAATATAACATAAGTTGAATTTGGTTAATTATAGTTCTTAATGATTAACTATGGTTGGTTTTGGTTGATTATAATTGATTATGGTTAATAGTATTTAACTATAGTTAAATGTGCTTGAGTGTGTCAAATATTAACTAGATTTAACTATAACTGACTATGGTTGACTACAGAGTGTTGTTGACTTTGATTTATGTTGGTGTGACACATCTCACTTTCCCAAACTTTCCTTCGTCATGACAAAGGAAACTTTATTTGGTTGTGACATATCACATCACTCCAAAATTTCATTCGTGGTGACATATCACATCGCGTCAAATTGTCTTTCGCTATGAAACATTGCACATTCTGAAACTTTCTTCAATGTGATAAAGTGTGTATTTCACTTAATATGTATTTTCCTATGACATATTTCATAACAGAAAAGGTTGTTTCGGTATGACACATCATAATTTCCCAAATTTTCCTTCATTGCAACAAAGGGAACTTTCTTTGGCCACGACATATCACATCACTCCAAACTTTCAAGATCTGCTCAATCCAAAAATCTCTTTTTGCATCTTCTAGAATGTTTCTTGCTTGCATCGTATCACATGTAAAATTTCTTACATGTGACATATTGAATCAATCCAAACATTCACTTTTGGAAATGACACATCATGTCAATGTTTCTTTCCGTGCAAAACATCCCACATTCTAAAACTTTCCTTCATTGCGACATAGTGTATATCGCAAAAAAATTTACTTTGTTGGTGACATATCCCATCCTTCCAAACTTTCCATTGTTGTGACATATTACATCATGGAAAAGTTTTCTTTGGTGCAAAATATCACACTTTCCAAAACTTTCCTTCAACATGAAGAAGGAAAATTTCTTTGTCTGCAACATATCACATCACATAAAAGTTTATTTCCATGTGGAACATTTCACTTTTTGAAAATTTCCTTCCTCACAACACAGTGTGTATCACACTAAAAATTCCTTTCACTACAACATATTGCATCACGCTAAACCTTCCTTTTTCATGACATATCTCTTCATGGAAAAGTTTTTTATGTGTGATACATAAAGGACAAAACATTTTTCTAAAGGGGGTGCATAATTGTTTGACCTCCTATGTTATGTACATAAGTCATTTTCTCAAAGGACATAAGCACTCGCTAGTCTCGAGGTTTCACAATAGCATTTTCCGGTTTTGACAGCTGCAAACCACTCCAAGCGATTCCTGTGGGAAATGCATTAATTGACGAGGAGAACATGTTATGGAAGGAAAAGGAAAACCAAAAATCCACAATTTCTTCCATTCCAGAAGGAGAAGAAGAAAATGAAGGATGAGGGGAATCATGTTTCAAAACAAGGGTAACAAGAATAAACAATGTGCAAGCCTCCAATGGTACTCTAGCAAAATTGATGGATAGGGTGTAATAAACATCCCATATAAAGACATCCAGTTCTAGAAGAGAACAATTAAAATGATCAATGGTTCAACGTAGCCCGTGTTGATACTGAGAAGGGGGGTGAATCAGCATCAAGTAAAATTTAAAAACCTTTTTAAACTTATACTTAATCCATTCAATTATATTCAATGAGCAATTAACAATAGTATACGACTTACACCAATACACCATGCACAATATATGAGAAATAATCAATAGTTTTTGTTCAAGGGAAGTAATGACTTCCAAAGGTAGCTACAGCTTCCAAACGTAAAGGGAGGGATAAACCTCCAAGAGGAAGATACAATCCTCAAATATCAAGAGAGATATTTTAACTCTCCATCCTTTCCCCTTCCTTCCACCCAAGAATATATGAGAGATAATAAAACTTTACATTAAATCATCACCATCAACCAATCATCACATAGAACCTGATAATGCTTCCTAAGACTTCTTCAATTTCTGCAATTCCAGAACTCCTGATAATGCTTCCTAAGACTCTTCAATTTCTGCAATTCTTCAATTCTGGAGTACTCAGATCCTATAGATAATATAGTTCAATGTATTCTCTGAAAATTCTCCAAGTTTTAGTCCTTGAATCCTCCCAAAAGGAGGTTATAGAAAGAATGGTAGACTTTTATTCACCTCGTCTATTCGGGAGAGTGAACTTGCACACACAAACTAAAGTTTGTACTCTTCCAATGAAATTTGTCCCATTTCATTTGATTCTCTATGAATAAGTTATGACTATTTCTACCTAGAACACATGTTTACTGACTAGCTTTCGTGACCCAGGACAAACCCTATCTTCCACAGAGTGTATCTCCATAATAGCGAATAAAGAGCTGAAATTTCTACCAGAGGTACCTTGATATGTCTTTTTCAATAATTATAGCGATTTCACCATTTGAATTTTTCTAGAAAAATTCTATAGCAAAAATGGTAAGATGACCTGAAAAATAACATACCTTAGAACACATCACCAAAACTTCCATCCCTCCCTTGAAATTGGCCTCTTTCTTATTACCTCTGAAATTTGACCTGTACCAAATGAATGTATAATGATGTTTATTTATAACATTTATGTCACTTCCTTTAACATTAGGGTCGACCTCCTATTAATTCTTATTTTGTAATTTTTCTTTAATTATCTTCGTAATTAATGGTACTTTCTTCTTCAATTCACTTTGTCATCTCCAAAAATTCATTTCTCCTCAACCATGAGGATCCACATGACGTGCCACATACCACCGAAAACAACATGATGTATACTATCCATTCATGGGTGTTGTATATGCATGTGCATTGTCCTTCATGTCCAAATACCTTTATCAATCTTGTGGTCCAAAACCTATGACTAGGGTTGACATCAATGACAACAACCAATCTTCCAACAGCCCGATGGTCATTTAGCAAGATCAAAGTCTATGATGTAATAAGAGGCCACATCAGGAGATCAATTACATGGGAGGATCGATGCATGGCATAATATGATATCTATTATACCAACATATATTATTATATAAAATAATTAAACAAAAGTACAATATATCGATTTGTGTATATCAACATGCTAGAAACCACATTCAATTTCTAATCGTGTTGAAACCACAAAGATTATTCATTCAACATGTTAAGAAGTGCAGGTTGAATATGTAAGGTTACAAATTCCATCTTGTTGTATTTGTCTCTTCATGGTTTCGACAAAATGTTGGACAAGGTATGCATGTTGAAATTTGAATTTTTGTCCCCCATCCCACCTACCCACCCCCCTCATCAAAAAAGTTTGGAATGGGCCACTATGAGGTTCCACATTTGCAAGTGACTAAAGGTTGCATGTTTGAAATTGACTAAAATAAGCAGATTTGACTATTCCAAAAATTTATAAGAATAATTTTGTTTAAACGTAAAAAATTGAAATACTATAAGATTTTGAGAAATTTTCACATAGAAAGATTAATCTAGTTTTCAGAGTCCCTTGCAAATCTTGTTAAAATGGGTTTGAAAAGTTTACATATACAAATAATATTAATCCATCTTCCCATGCTTGACAAATATTAATCATCTTCTTCACTCTACAAATATTTCATAATAATATTTTTATGTATGGTTATTTTAATTATATATATATATATATTTATTTTTTTTAAATTTGATATAGAATTAATCAAATATCTTTAAATATTGATTGGTTGGGTTGCATTGATATTTTAAAATATTAAAAATCTCAAAATTATTATTATTATTATTATTTATTATTATAATGGTTAGATTTTTTATTTTTCCATTATAAATATAATCTAGGTAAAGGATTTAAATAGTAAATTAGATCTCATAACTTATAAGAAAAAAATTACAACTACCCTTTCCACTTCTATTAACAAGTTATGTTTCGAGATGTCCTGTAAAAAGAATAATAGAACGACCAACCCTTGGTATGATAAAGAATGTAAAATTGCTAGGAAATCCATTAGGGATGCTTCTAATGATTCCTTAAAACTCGATAAGACCAATACGTACAAATCCCTAATTAAAAGGGAAAAAAGGTACTATATCAATAAAAGGAAAGAGCATCTTTCACAACTATCTAAGTTGTATCCTAAGAAGTTCTGGAGCCAAATTCTAAACCAAAATACTAAAGAAAATAATATGATTCCCTTAAGGGACTAGAATTCCTACCTTAAAAGTATTTACAAGTTCCCTAATGCCATGGACACCATTCCTATAGTTCCTATAGAGAATGTCATTTTTTTTAGATGACATAGAGTTCGAGGTTAAGCGGCTTGCAATTGGGAAAGCTAAGGACATTGAAGGATACCAAGCTCAATTTTTTAAAATCGGAGGGCCTATCATTATCCATCACATAGACAAGCTCTTCAATTTAGCAGTCAATCATGGCTTCCCTAAACCTTGGACACAAAGACTTGTTGTTCATATTTTTAAAATGGGGAGAGAAACATTCCCTCTAATTATAGGACCATTATGATTAGGACGATTTTAGCAAAGCTTTATGGAATTATTTTGGAAAAGAAGATTAGGCTTTGGATAGAAAGTCACAGTAAAATATCTAAATACTAGGTAGGGTTTAGGAGATATCATTCAACTATGGACCATATTGTTGTTGGCATGTTTACAGGAAGAGTGTGCTTGTCATTGTTGTCAAGAATAGCAACGACGATGGCACATTGGCGGCAATGATGGAAAACAGGAAAGCAACGATGATAGCATCAGGAACAAATAGACTATGAGGAATTGTTGTCTACAAGCTCAAGAGGACGAGCACAGGGCACAGAGTTGGAGTTTCCAAATAGCCAGAGGTTATCATAAAGGCCGCAAGGAGCGTACACAGGACTCCTTAGAATCTGTGAATGTGAAGAAGGAATCAAGCTCGTAAGGAAGCGTAAGCTTAGGAGAGTTAATGAATGAATATCAAAGCTCAGAAGAGATGGCACATTGAAACTCAGTAGGTATGGCACGGTGAAACTCATATCAAATCAAGACCGTTGATGTGTAATCGCCATATCAACGGCAGGGATGAATTGCAGAGAGTGAAAGAAGAATTAAACTAATCACTAGTTACAATCCCGGAATTGGTCTAAATCGTCAGATCTCATAAAACAAAATATCGACGATTGTGGTTGATCCAACAAATGATCAAATTAAGTTGGATTAAGTCGTGACCGTCGGATGCGCAATCGCCAGATCAATAGCAGGGATAGATTATGGAGATCGAAAGGAGAATTAAATATCGTGCTATTTCCAATCCCACAATTAGTCAAGACCATCAGATCTGATAGCCTCGAAGATTGACGATTGTGGTTGACTCACTAACAATGCACAACTTCAAATTGTGGAGTTTGGGTGAAAATTTAAATCACTCACAAGTTGTGGTTCCGCAATCATACTTGATCGTGTATCTGCTTCGAAGAGTCTTCACGACTGTTGGATCATTTTAAAGTGGAATAATAGGATAAGCTAGAAAAGCAGCATCGTAGATAGATCGAGCCATCAATCTAAGAACATGATCGACGAACAACATTTAGTTCGGGTATACATTTTCAAGGAGGTTATTGTTCAAGGAATCTCACTTCGAAAGAATTGGTGACTTGAAAAGTCGAATTACCCGAAGTCCCGAAGTGAACGAGGATGCACGTCAGCAAGACTATGTCAACAAGGACACGTGGCGCAATCAGACAATGACAAATGTCAAGTTGAATCAGCATTTTAGGAATGTGCAAATCACGAATCTGAATGACACGTGGTAGCTACTTGGCTCATGACACGTCATCAAGTGACGTAAGTAAGTGACGTCACTCCGAGAGTTTTACTTTAGGAGTTTTACCACAAGCACTTGCCAAAAGTCCAGAAGTCTCGTGTAATATACCAGATATAAAATGTATGCAGAACAGAAATAAAATGCTAGTAATGGCAGAATAACAACAATATAACCAGAACTTTCACCACAATAACACTGAAATGATATAAGAATAACAACGGAAATATTACTTTGAATCTGAAAGCAATGTTCACAGGCCTCTTCGAGGGGGAAACCTCCAGTTGAGCAGAGCTCTATTACAATAATATCCAAGATAGGGTTCTCATACCCTCGACTCCTATTTATACTAAAAAGAAGCATCTAGAGGAAGATCCTTCTAGAAGCAAAAGATTCTATTAGGTCTTCTTACATCCACCTTATTCTATTTTATTGAAAGGCCTTATTAATATTGACCTTTATTACATCCGAATATATTGTTATACCTATGTGCGTGTTAGGACCCTAACATGTCATCCCCCTTAAAAAAAACCTTGTCCTCAAGGCTTGAGATGAGTAAATTGTTGCAGAATGGTTGTTGGTTCCCAAGTGGCGTCTGCTGGAGTTGTATCTTTCCACTGGAATAATACTTCCTTGATGGTTCTATGACATAGGTGATGCTCACGCTGGTCCAAAACTGCTTCTAGTTGTAGCCAAATGGATCCTTCTTCAACTAACTCTGGAAGGTTGGTTTGAATTTGGCACTTAGCTCCAATCACCTTCTTTAAGCATGAAACATGAAAAACAGGATGTAGCTTCGAATGGATAGGAAAAGCTAACTGATAGGCGACTTGTCCCACATGCTTGAGCACGGTATAAGGACCATAAAATTTGGGTGCTAGCTTCTGACAATGCTCGGCCTTTAGGGAAATTTGCTTGTAAGGTTGCAATCGAAGAAACACCTGATCCCCTTCTGCAAATTGACGTTTAGAGCGACCTTGATCTTCTTGTTGCTTCATGCGATTCTGTGCCATGACCAAATTCTCTTTCAGGGTACGGAGAATAGCCTCTCGAGCTGTAAGTGTTAGGTCAACCACTTGGAACTTTGAGGCACCCGGTAAGTATGAGAGAACTAAAGGTGGATTCTATCCATATACTTCTTCAAAAGGATTCATGCGTGTAGTTGTATGGTATGAAGTGGTGTACCACCATTCATCTAGGGGTAACCATTGAGCCCATTGATTTTTCTTTTCCGAGGCAAAACACCTCAAATATGTTTCCAAACACTTGTTGACAACTTCTGTTTGGCCATAAATCTGGGGATGATAAGTTGTGTTGAGATGCAATTATGTTCCTTGTATCTTGAACAGTTCTTGCCAAAAATTGCTTGTGAAAGTTGGGTCGCAATCAGAAACAATAGAGTGTGGCATGCCATGAATTTTGAAGACCTGATCCATGAATATTTGAGCCACCGTGGATGTTGTAAACAGGTGTTGAAGGGCGCAGAAATGAACATACTTGGAAAGGCGATCAACAACCACCATGATGACGAATTTATTTCCTGATTTGGGTAAGACGGTAATAAAATCCATAGAGATATCCTTCCAAATAGCAGGTGGAATCGGGAGTGGTTGTAGTGTGCCCGACGATTTGACTCTTTCTCCCTTGTTGCGTTGAAACTTGTCACATTCAGCTACAAAATTACGAATGTCATGTTTCATGCCATCCCATAAAAAGGAACGTTTGACCCTGTCATAGGTTTTGGTGAACCCGGAGTGCCCTGTTGTGGGTGTAGCATGAAGATCAGAAAGTATCGTGGACTTAAGATTTGATTGTTTACTTAAATACAAACAGCCTTTGTATTGAAGTTCCTCATGGAGCCAAGAGTACCTTGGGGAAGCTGGAGCATTGGACTGCAATTGCTGGATCAACTGTGAACTTTTGGGATCTTGTAGCCATTCCTGGTGAATGGCTTGGAGCCAATCTGGTACAATGAATGAAAGAGAAAAAAGGGATCCTTCATCTTCATATTTTTGGGAAAGTGCATTCGCAACCACATTGTCTTTGCCTTTCTTATAAATGATCTCAAAATCATATCCAAAGAGTTTAGTCACCCATTTTTGTTGTTCTGGGGAGGAAATGCGTTGTTCCAGAAAATACTTGAGGCTTTGATGGTCTGTCTTAATTTGGAACCGTTGCCCCAATAGATAAGGACGCCACAGATCCACAACATGCAGAATAGCCAACATTTCCTTTTCATAGATGGATTTGCCCATATTTATTTTAGATAGTTGCTTGCTGGTAAAGGCCAAAGGTCGACCCTCTTGCATAAGGAAAACACCAATTCCTTTCCCTGAGGCATCACATTCCAACACAAAGGTATTTGTGAAATTGGGAAGGGCGAGGACTAGAGTGGTGCACATGGCCATCTTCAAGGTTTGAAAATCTTGAGCAGCGGCTGGAGTCCAAGTGAAAGAGTTCTTTTTTAGGAGAGCAGTGAGAGGTGCTGCAATCTTTCCCTAATACTTAACAAACTTGCGATAATACCTTGTTAAGCCTAGAAATCCATACAAGCTCTTAAGATTCTTTGGGTGAGGCCAGTCTTGCATAGCTTCAATCTTTTTAGGATCCACCCCGACGCCATCTTTGCCAACTAGATGACCCAAGTATTCTACTTCTGAGGTGCCAAAATCACATTTAGACTGTTTCAAGAAAAGTTGGTGCTGAGAGAGTAGATGGAGAACTCGATCCACATGAGCAAGATGGTCTATCCAGGTTTTTCTATAGATGAAGATATCATCAAAGAAAACTAAGACAAAATGGCGGAGAAAAGGATGGAAGACATGATTCATGAGGCTTTGGAAGGTGGAGGGGAAATTACACAAGCCAAAGGGCATGACCAAAAACTCATAGTGGCTCTCATGAGTTTGAAAGGAAGTCTTGGGGATATCTACCTCTCTCATACGTATCTGGTGGTAGCCCGAACGAAGATCCAGTTTAGTGAAGAATTGGGCACCACTCAATTCATCTAGGAGGTCATCAATGACAGGAATGGGTAATTTGTCTTTGATGGTAAGTTTGTTGAGGTTACGGAAGTCAGGACACAGTCTCCAAGAAACTTATTTCTTCAGGACCATGACCACGGGAGACGAATAGGGGCTCGTACTAGGGCAGATAACGCCTACATTAAGGAGTTCCTGGACCATTTTCTCAATTTCATTTTTTGGGGAAAAGGGGTGATGATACGGACGGATATTGGGAGGAAGGATTCCTGGTACAAGGGGAATGGAATGATCATGAACACCATGGGAAGGAGGGAGGCCTTGGGGAGTGGAAAAGACCAATTGATGTTTTGAAAGGATGGCTTGGAAGTCTTGTGGGACCGAGGGTGTCTTTGTTGCTTGTATGGCATGGAGTTGGGCGATAACACCATAATGACCCTTTTTGAGAATCTTTTCCATGCGATGGGAACTAATGGTCTCAGGTGAACCAGTGGTGATGCCTTGGAACTTATATTGGTGGCCCTCCTGGTCGAATTGCATGGTTAAGTCTTTAAAATCCATGAGAATGGGACCCAAAGTCCTTAGTGAGTCTGCACCCAGCACAATGTCACAACCTCCCATGTCGATAGCAAACATATGGGATTTCAGGTGGTAGTCACCAATTTGGAGATGCAAATTTTCACAACGCCCTCCACATTTCATGGAACCACCATTGGCAATCATGATTTGGAAATTATTGATGGCATAGATGTAGCAATGAGTTTCTTGGGCAATGCGGCGATGAATAAAATTATGGGTGTTGCCACTATCAACCAGAATGATGACCTTACGATGCTTGATGTAACTTTTTAGCTTGAGGGTTTGGGGAGTGGAGAAGCTAGTGAGAGCATTGACATAAATGACCGGTTCTACTTCGGGAGGGTCTGAGGGAGGGGTTATGTTATTGGATTCAGGTGATTCATACATAGAGGGAGTTTCTTCATCTTCTTCCGAAATCTCCTCGGAGATGGCCATAAAAATATTTTGTTCTTTACACTTGTGGCCTGGGAAATATTTGTCATCACAGTTATAACAAAGGCCTTTGAGTTGGCATTCAACCATTTAAGCCTGGGTCAATTTTTCGATCTTTAGTGGAGTAGAGGGAGCAGTGGGATTTACTGGTTTAGGGCGAGGAATGAAGGAGGGTTTGTGGTTTTTAGAAGATACAACTTGTTGTGCTTCTTTAACTCTTTTGGTAGCCTCCACCCAACTCTCAGGCCAAGCCATGAGGACATGGGCCCAAATTTCATCCTTGAGGCCGCTGATAAAACACTCTCGGAAAAAGGCATCAGACATGCCCTATGTTCTAAAAGCCAGGTGCTCAAAGGCAGATATAAAGTATTCCATTGTTCCTAATTGTTTCATCTTTGTCAAACGGCCAAAAATGGTTGGTTTCAGTTTCGAAGCGTTCATAAAGATCTGCCACAAATTGTGTCCAAGCAATATACCCTTGACGCAATTTGTTTCTCCATTGCCACCATTTCCAACGTTCTTGATCTAGATGGAGAACAACATACCGAAGTTTGGCCAAGTCATCTATAATGTTGTATAAAGAGAAGTAATGTTTCATTTGGGTTACCCAACTAGTGGGATCTGAGCCATCAAATTTGGTCACATCTACTTGTGGAAGGCGTAAGTCACGTTGAAAGTGATGGTTCTGCAAGGTATGGGAATGAGAGGAATGGTCACCTTTAGTATGTGGGGGTGAGGAAGAGGAAGAGTTATCTGTTGGGATATGCAGTTTGGTGCAGAGTGCTGAAAAGACTAATTCAAGATGGGTGGTGAGGTCTTGTTTGATTTCGCCCATTGAGGACTAGATGGTTGTTTTGATGGTGGCAACATTGGCACTGAGTTGTTTCACTTCTTGTTGGGTCTCAATGAGACCAAATTGCAAAGTTTTGAAGCGAGCTTCCAAGTCTTGGCTACGAGTATGGGCCATGAGAATGGGGGAACTGAAAAGGGGCAGAGAGGGTAAAAAAATTTGCCGAAAAAATGATATGGATGAATGTGATAAGGGCAAAGAGATGAATCCAATGGAATAGGTCTGAAATAATGGTAAAACAATTTCCAGACTTAAGAATACTCCAGTCTGAAGAATACTGCAGAGAGGAAATGCCCAAATGCTTAACCAGAAAGAAATGTGTATTTACTTGGCAACCTAAACACAGTTGCGTGGAAATAGATCTTGTCTGTTTTAATTTGTTTATGTTTCTGTCCCCAAGGGTTAGGTATTCAAGGGTTCTACAGACAAGGGTTTGCCCTGTGCTATAGCTCTATGATATATGTGCGGGGTCCAATAGTAGTACTCGGCCCAATATCTCAGGGCACTAACTAAGGAGGATAGACTATACCCTTATCCGTACTACCCGACTACCCAGGTACTAGAGAGTATCTTCCCGAGTGTTGTTCTCGGTGACACTATAGAAGTCAGGTGATCAATCAGTTTATCTAAAGAGGGATTCAGGTAATCTAGGTTGATCCGTACACAGGTGTTGTCTGATACGCTACCACTCGAAGGGGTACCAACAGGGGTTATAAGGGTGGCCAACAGATGTGCACTTAAGTACCACTTGTATTTCCTGCGTGTATGAATCCCTCAACCGCGGGTTTATGAGCGTAATGACAGACCCCTATGGCTTAAAGACGCTGGAATATGTCTCTACCCTGAAAAAAAACAAAAATTTAACCCACACTTTCTGCCGAGGAAGGTGCTCTGATACCACTTGTAATATACCAGATATAAAATGTATGCAGAACAGAAATAAAATGCTAGTAATGGAAGAATAACAACAATATAACCAGAACATTCACCACAATAACACTAAAATGATATAAGAATAACAATAGAAATAACACCTTGAATCTGAAAGCAATGTTCACGTGCCTCTTTGAGGGGGAAACATCCAGTTGAGCAGAGCTCTATTACAATAATATCCAAGCTAGGGTTCTCATACCCTCGACTCCTATTTATACTAAAAAGAAGCATCTAGAGGAAGATCCTTCTAGAAGCAGAAGCTTCTATTAGGTCTTCTTACATCCGCCTTATTCTATTTTATTGAAAGGCCTTATTAATATTGACCTTTATTACATCTGAATATATTGTTCTACCTATGTGCGGGTTAGGACCCTAACATCCCGAATATCGAAGTCTCGAAGTGATTTGGGGTCGTCCATCATCGAGGAGGACACATGGCATGAGATCCACAACTTCGGAAGTTTGTGGATAGGGAGAAGGTGAAAATCGCAGAAGACAAATCCCAACCATTGATTGTCAATGGGAAGTATGTGTCAGCTGATCTGAGATTTCGGAGAAATCTCACTTTAAGAATTTCCAGTTGAGACTTGAGAATTCTAAAGTCTGGAGATGCGAAAGGATTGCAACCGTTGATCTGAAAGGGACACGCGTCAGTTGATTGTCAGCTCCGGGAAAACGGTGATAGAGATAATTCTGAGATTTGAAGTCTCTGAAGTTCGGAGAACCGAAGGAGATCTCGACTGTTGATCGAGAAAGGATCCGCAGAACCGTTGATTTGGTTGAAAGGTCAAATACCTGAAGGAGATGAGGATCGTCAATCTGTAGGAGGACACACGTCAACAGATTGTGTACTTTAGATTGGAACACTACTGGAAAAAGAAAAGGAACGAAGAAAATTGAGAGTTGAGACTCTCGAACCCTGAATACACGAAGGGATTGTGACCGTCCGATTTGGGAAGACCATGAGTCGATAGATTGTGAATTTTGGGTGGAAGCACTGCAGAGAAAGAAGAGTTTGAGAATTGAGACTCTCGAAGCCCAAAAGGTGAAATCGATCTCGTCCGTCTGTTGGAGGGCACATGTCACTTGGTCGTTAAGACTAAGGATCGCGCATGGACAAAGGAAAGAAGGCGGGAAAGGAAGATTGATCGAAGACGTTGATCGAAGGAATCTGTTAGAGATCATGAGATCGACGGTCATGCTCGATTGTGGGGCCAGAACATGCTCAGGTCTTAATTTTTCGTAATAGGGCCGCAATCAAAACCACGGTATCGCCAAAGGCATACGTGGAGATCTATAGTGAATTGCGGGGAAAAAAGAGGGTTTCCCTCAAACTGCCTATGGACGTGCCCACAATCGCGTGGTCACGTGAAGCTCATCGCCAAAGGTCATATTGATGAAAAAAAGGGATCTAGTGCTCACAAGACCAAGAACGCGAAGTGCCTTTCGAATAGGCATATGGTCACCACCGGTGGTCACGTGAAGGAAGGGGCTTAGAATCCAAAGAAACCAAAAATGACTGACTATAACTGCCAGAGAAGATGAATAATTTCGACTGACAGGGAATCCAAAGATTCTCAAGATAACTGCCAGAGAAGCCAAATAATCTTGTGATAACGGCCAGAGAAGATGGATATTTCGAATGATGATCAGGCAGAAGACTTAGTGTGTGAAAGAGATGTAGAACAAAGAAGATAGAGAGTTGTTTTGGGAGTGTGATGCATGTGTGTAGGAGGTGATGCAATGCATGATCTGAAGGGAATATCAGAGACTCGGTGAAAAGGATGAAGAGGAAGCGCAAAGCATAAAAGGAAGAAGAGAAGATGAACATGTGTGTGAAAGAAGATGCGAGTAGTGGGAATACACTGATGCAAGCAGAGAAGAGAAATGTAGCAGAACAATGATGAGACTGGGAGTTGTAGCTTCCATCTTGTTGTAGCCAGAAAAACAAGGGTAGTAGGGTGGTGCAAGGGAGAACCATTTTTTTTCTGTTATACAGGTTGGTGCATGTGTGACTGGAAGTTGGTGCTTCCATCCAGTTGGTGTTGGAACACTCAGGGAGTTGGTGATTCCTTCTAGTGGGTGCTAGAGAAACCAGAGGGTTGGTGTTCTCAAAAAGTTGCAGCTTGTTAAAGAAGAGGTTGTAGCCTGATTTTGAGTTGGTGCTCAAAAATTAATGATGTACAGAACATAAAATATTGCCTATCATTCGAAGAAGAAGAGGTTTTAGCCATTTATGGGTTTCCTCATGAATATATGTCTTTGTGTATATCATATGTCTGATTGATGTTTACTATTTATGTTGTTCATGACTTGCATAATCTTGATGATCACTTGGAGAAGATTAATACTAGTTTAATAGGAATAAAATTGTTTAAGCACAATAACAACTGATTCACCCCCCCCCNTCAGTTGTCTTATTATTTCCAACAATTGGTATCAGATTTGGTTCCTTTTATTTAAAGGTAGATCAGTAAGCTTAAACTTGACAAGTCATGAAGGAACTTCGACCAATAAGCCTCCTCTATTTGATGGAACAAATTTTGCTTGATGGAAGGTTAGAATGAGAACATACATTATGGCCTTAGATGCTGATGTCTAGGATGTTGTAGAGACTAGATATACAAAACCTGTAACAACCCTGGTTAAATAGATGCTTAAGGATAATTAATTGTCCTAATATGGTTTTAGTTAAACAATGATTAGTATTAATAATATTAATTATTTATTTATTAATTAATTAATTGTTTACAACTTTTGATTGATTAATTAATTAATTAATTGATTACATATCACATTCAATGACATGGGTAATAAATTAAGGGGCTTAATAACTTTAATTTAATCCTTTTGAAACTTACGTATGACAGGAGGGGATAAGGTAATAAAGGAGGGGATAAGATAATAAAGGAGGGCATAAGGTAATAACGGGGAGGATAAGGTAATTAATGAAGGGGAGGAGAGTCGGTGAAGGGGGGAATATGACGGGGAAGAGTCCTACGGGAAAAAGGGGGGATGCGTATTATTTGGGGAAGGAAGCATTTTGGAAGGAGCACAATATTTTTGTGGCATATTTTCTGGTTGGAGGAGTTTGGGTTCTGGAGTTTTGGTGAACCATTGCAGGGGGCATCGGGTTGCTGGGAGTTTTGGGCACGGGGGCCAGGATCCCTTACGGTATCCTGGAGCTAGGGAGCCGGACAGGCTGCTCCTAGCTGGCTGGGTGGCTAGTCGGTTTTGGGCAGATTTTAGCACAGTTTCAACTTCATCTTAGACAAACAGAGATCGGGGTTAGCATTCAGCTTGGACAAACAAAGATCGGGGTTAGCATCAGGAAGAGGTATTATATTTATGAATTTTTCTGAGTTATGTGATGACTATGTAAATTATTAGCATGCTCTTCGTAAATTTAATTCATGTTTTGGATAAATTAAATTTTCTATTGAAAATTCTATGCTTATACGATGATTATTGAACTACTTAGGCATTGAAAGAAATTTATGTTTAGTTATATGAAATTTTTAGGCTTACACATATTTAGATTCCTACATATGGTATCAGAGCTCTGGTTCAAAATCTAGAGCCAAGGGCCTACCTTCCCACCCAGAAATTTAAACACTTCTATTTAGTTATGGTGAAACCCTGAAACCCTTAATTAGATGAAAATCCAAGCTCTAGCTCCAGCCCCACCTAACCTGCAAGCCAAACACGGAAATTTTAACACAAATATAAAAATAAATGACATACATATTGAAAATGTAAAGGAAGC
The DNA here is from genome assembly GCA_010110895.2 of Picea sitchensis. Classification (NCBI taxonomy): domain Eukaryota; kingdom Viridiplantae; phylum Streptophyta; class Pinopsida; order Pinales; family Pinaceae; genus Picea; species Picea sitchensis. The sequence goes on from SNQJ01S0028371.1 coordinate 138,889, forward strand.
AGAGGCCTTATAATTGCCAGAAGAGCTTTTGGATGCACTGCTATGATCCCAGCAACACCAGCTTTGTTAAATTGTTCCATGAGTATGAACGAATTTGTGTACAAGAACAAGTTCATAGGACTCTTTGGCACTGAATACTAGAGTTTAAATTCTGCTTCCTGTATACCCAAACAAAAGTTAATAGTTTTCAAAAAAAAGTATTAATGGCACAATACATTAACAACAATAAGTCATGCCATATTTAAAATGTAGCAAACGTCAGTTGGTATAAATCCCTATGACTCTAAGCAGTTGATTTACTTATTGTGAGTAGGCACTTAAACTACACAGCTCGACCAGCTACAAGAAAGATATCGATTCATGTAAATATGAAAAGTAGCAAAAGTGATTTTTTTTTTTTTTTTTTTACTCACCTACCTGAAACATATGAAATGTAGCGAATTTATTATTTTTATCACCTACCTCAAACATACAAGAAAGACATCGATTCATGTAAATATGAACTGTAGCAAAAGTCGTTATTCTTAGCTACAAGAAATATTGTTATCAGGAAGGAACCTTGTTTTGGCATGCGCATGATTCACGTGACCTGCAACCTGCAACCGCATACACAACCATTAAATATTGTTGTAAACAAAAAAAATAATAATATAAATAGAATTATTGGGCCCAATATCCAATTATCAAGTCGACTAAGCACTGAAGACATGTCCACGAGCTATCAATCCAAGAACTTCAACACAACGAGATTCAGAACTTTAAGTCTCAATTCCCAAAATATCAGATTCAGAATGAAGAACCAAAAATAAAACGATCAAAAGTTGAAACCCTATCATCCTTGTGGAACACAAGATTTAAATTCCAAGTTAAATTTTCCAAAAAACTGAAAACCTAACCCTCTTCAAAACTATGACAAATTATATCTGGGCCGAAATGTTTACGGATTCCCCCGAAACACGTTAAGATATAAACTGTTTTGCCTCAAATCTTATGATATCAGGCTCATTGCATAAACGGTATATAAACACTAAAAATCTCAAATTCAAAGACAACAATAAAGCCGGAAAAGCATGAAGAATAGCGTCGAAATCACATGGAAGAGGAACCCACGCGTCTGATATTCCAAACAAGCACCAGGCATAGCGCGCCGAGATCGCCAGCAGCAGACCCGTGACACCCAATACACAAACCCAGTGCACAAGGGAAAACACGATACAAACGCGTTGAGGAATGAGCCCAGAAGAGGTGAAAGGCTATGCAACACCATTTGTTTCTCTATATTTGGCAGAATGCCCACATTCGCTGGCTGGCCGAGGATACTACAACGCTTTGCTGGGAGTCTTCAAATGAAATAGGGAATAAAGGAAAGATATAAGTTTCTCGCTGGATGGCAGGCTGGACGACAAGAGATATATATTTAGCTATTAATTCATAGAAAAATAATGCATCTAGTGCTTAGCACGCATTCTAGCGCCCAACACACCCGCCAAGCCGCCAAGTCTTTGTGCACAAAATCTAATTCTCTAGCTCCATGCAACCTGCCACGCAACGCTTGTTAGGGATTAGCACACAATATACAAACCGATATACAATATCCAAACCCCAAGATATAAAAAAATATTGTACTGGAATGTGCTGGAATGGTTCCATCGGAGGTAGATCCCCGATCCACCTGTGACAGCCAAGCAGAAACCAACCATCTTTGTGATAAAATACACACTAATCCACATAGAAATATATGAACCCAACAACAACACAAGATCAAACAGCAACAACACACAAGTCAGAACCCAAGCACAAGCAACGCACGGGCCGAGAATAAGAGACAAGTGCATAAGCAACGGTGTAAAGGCTAGGCTGCCAACGCGCCAACACCAACACACAGCCAGTGGCCAACACCAGAGCCAAACACAAGACGATAGACTTGGGCTCATGAAAGATTAAAAAAAAATAGGGTATAAAACTCTGCAAACAAAT
>SNQJ01S0028371.1:146757-161217 GCA_010110895.2 Picea sitchensis
ACCTGAGGCCTACTTATATTATTTTCTCTTCACAGTGAAACTATTAAATGATACACTTAAACTTTTAAGACGTATGAACCTTTATGAATGTTATATGTATTTGAATAATGATGGATATGATGCAATATATATTGTGAGAATGTAAATTTTATGAATGTTTAAATGTTATTGATGATGATGGATATAATGCGATCTACTATGTGAATGTAAATTTTATGAATGTTTAAGTGTTATTGATGATGATGGATATGATGTGACATATTGTGTGAATGTGAATCCTATGAAGGTTTAAATGCTAGTAGAATGATGTGGGATATGATGCAATCTATTTGATAAATGATAATTTTATGAATGGGTGTCGAAATTGAATTATAGGACATTATGAGATCTATTTCTAAATTGAAAACTTTGATGTTAAGTTGTCGGTACTAGGATACTGAATTGAAATGATGATAGTATGCAATTACATGATGATAATGCATAGAAATGTATGAGTTTGTGTTACACACTAATCTGCAGGTTATCGGCTATGAAATAGCCAAGGGATAATAATGATGAAAGTGGATGTCATGACCACTAGCCGAGAAACATTATGGTACGAATATTTGTATGTGAAATTATATTGGTTTGGATGCATTTCTATGATATGTGGACCAGTGCAGGATTTCAGGTGATGAGACTGCCCAAAATTCGAAGAAACGATGACAAAACTCCCAGCAACACGGTGCCATTGTATACTCCATTGTAGGGTGTGGACCCTAGTTATGATTAGGAGGGGTGGAGGCATTTCCCACCGTGTATCCTCCGAAACCTGAAGTCATGAGAGGACGGTGTTAGCTCACGCTCCTCTAGACTTGTGATGATGACTGTCAGTTGCTTGTTGGGGAAGCTTGGTCGAGATAGTGACACTTCCGCTTACGGGTTCTATTTGGAGTTAGGTCAATATAGTTGACACTCTAAGATAGTCCAGCAGAGGAAGGATAAGAATGAATATGGAAGTAAGTTAGGGAGGAAGGATGAGTAGAAATAGTTGAGAAAGTATGGAGATTTGTCTTATGGAGGAATTTATTGTTTTTCCCTTCTCAAAAAATAAAATAAAATGTGTATATATGAATATTCATAATTACGTAACTAAACCACAGTTGTCTAAATAAAATTGTTGAACTAGATAATTGTAATTAAAGGATTTCGCGAACATTTGATTGGTTTATTGTCTTTTATAAAAGAATGGTCTTGTCGATTGGATTGGGTGCATACATAAATTACTATAAGGGTGATAGTTATTGATTATTAGTACATGCATGAGACTTGTATGTACTAGCTACACATGCATTTTTGGTACATGTACACTAGTATGTATGAGTTTTCTTGGCTTACTTACTAATAGTGTCGGTTAATTGTCATGAATGTGTGAACCATGTTTCTTTTTCTTTGTATCATGAGATACCTTAACTTCGGGACGAAGTTTCCTGAAGGGTGGTTGTATGTAACAACCCTGGTTAAATAAATGCTTCGGGATAATTAATTGTCCTAATATGGTTTTAGTTAAACAATGATTAGTATTAATAATATTATTTATTTATTTATTTATTAATTGTTTACAACTTTTGATTGATTAATTAATTAATTAATTGATTACATATCACATTCAATGACATGGGTAATAAATTAAGGGGCTTAATAACTTTAATTTAATCCTTTTGAAACTTACGTATGACAGGAGGGGATAAGGTAATAAAGGAGGGGATAAGATAATAAAGGAGGGTATAAGGTAATAATGGGGAGGATAAGGTAATTAATGAAGGGGAGGAGAGTCGGTGAAGGGGGGGATATGACGGGGAAGAGTCCTACGGGAAAAAGGGGGGATGATTATTATTTGGGGAAGGAAGCATTTTGGAAGGAGCACGATATTTTTGTGGCATATTTTCTGGTTGGAGGAGTTTGGGTTTTGGAGTTTTGGTGAACCATTGCAGGGGGCATCGGGTTGCTGGGGGTTTTGGGCATGGGGGCCAGGATTCCTTACAGTATCGTGGAGCTAGGGAGCCGGACAGGATGCTCCTAGCTAGCTAGGTGGCTAGTCGGTTTTGGGCAAAGTTTAGCACAGTTTCAACTTCATCTTAGACAAATAGAGATCGGGTTTAGCATTCAGCTTGGACAAACAGAGATCGGGGTTAGCATCAGGAAGAGGTATTCTATTTATGAATTTTTCTGAGTTATGTGATGACTATGTAAATTATTAGCATGTTGTTCATAAATTTAATTCATGCTGTGGATAAATAAAAATTTTCTATTGAAAATTCTATGCTTATACGATGATTATTGAACTACTTAGGCATTGAAAGAAATTTATGTTTAGTTATATGAAATTTTTAGGCTTACACATATTTAGGTTCCTACAAAACCTGTTGTGCTAGCTTCCAAAGATGATAAGTTAGAATTTATCTTCAATGCAAAGGCAATGAATGCTATATTCAGTGGGCTTGCTGAAGCTGAATTTGTAAAAGCAATGCAACTTGATTCTACCAAAGAGATGTGGGATAAACTCATTAGCAGTTATGAAGGAAATGAGAAAGTAAAAGATTCCAAACTTCAGACATATAGATTGAAATTTGAACAACTAAAGATGAATGAGGATGAAACAGTTAATAATTTTTTCTTAAGAGTTGAGGAGATTGTAAATGCCATGAAGGGTCTTGGTGAGAATATTGAAGATGCATTTTTAGTTCAGAAGATTTTAAGATCTCTACCAAATAGATTTAATCCAAAAGTCTTTGCAGTAGAAGAACTAAATGATCTTAAGACTTTTTCTATTGATCAAATTCTAGGAACTCTAACTGCTTATGAAATGAGGATTAGTAAAGATAAACCCACCTTTAGAGAAGCATCATTTAAATAAGATAAGAATGAGGATTCTAAGCCTCAAGAAATTGAAGAAAAATTTGTGAGGAGACTAAAGAAAGGATTAGGCAAGTACCAAGGCAAGTTGCCCTTCAAATGTTTTAACTGTGGAAAGATAGGTCACTTTGCATCTAAGTGTCCACACAAGAAGAAGGACCAGAACTCTGAAGGTGAAGAGAAGTACAAATCCAGGAGATTTGGTTAAAAAAAGCGTTCATGTGTAAACAATGATGACTCTTTAGGAGACATAGATAGTGATTCTTCTTATGAAGATAAGGCTAATGGATTTATGCTTATGGATAAAGAGGATTATGATAATAAAAGAACATGAAGTTATGTTAATGATCAAGAAGATGTGGTTGAATTGGAAGGATAATTGATCAGTGCCCTAGAAGAAATTGCTAGACTCGGATTTAAGAAGAAAAAGCAAAAACAATTGTTGATACAGTTCACGAAAGATAGTAAAAAACCTGATGAAGACTTTTCCCTGCTAAAAGTGGAATTAGAAGAGGCAAAGAAAATAGAGGACATTCTGAAACAATAGTTATCAGAGAAGAAGGAAAGATGTGAAGCCTTGGAAGAAGAGATAGTTAAAACCAGGAAAGAGATGGAGAAGTTTAAAGCATTATATCTCCAAAACTGTCCAAGCATTAAAGCCTCAGCAGAACTAAATGACATTATGAGAAAATAAAGATCTCCTTTGTTGAAGATTGGTTTAGGATATGTAAGTGGTTCAAGCAGCAAACATCCAGAAAGCAAAGAGGCAGTAAAGATGATCAAGTTCCAAGTCAGTAGACAATCAGACCATGTGAGTACTTTTCCACCAGAAGCTAATAAAGACAAGATGATCCCTGATAAAAAACAAAGATATCAGAAGATGGAGCAACAAATTCCAAGAAGAAGGCCATCCTTTAGGTACCAAAATTTATTCCATGGTTATTTTTTTTACTGCTCTAATTTTGTTTATAAGATTGCAAATTGTCAAATTAAGTTTAGAGACATGCAACCGAGGAGATCAAGAAATAAACAATCTTTGCAACATAGAACTAAACAACCAATGAGTAGACAAAGTTTCACCAATCACTTTGACCTATTGAACAATGAGCTCGAATTATATAACTTTCATAACTTCGGCCACAAAGCTGCAAAATGCCATCTGAAGAATTACAAAGAAGATCCAAGGATAAAACCCTCAGTTCAAAAACAAAAATACCCCTGGTATATAGACAGTGGTTGTTCCAAGAACATGATTGGAGACAAGGATAAGTTTTTGTCTATAAGTAAAATCAAAACAGGAAATGTGACCTTTGGAAATGATGAACTGGGTAAAATCAAGGGTAAAGGGATGGTGAATTTGAGTAATGATAAAGGAAAATCCCAGGATGTTCTGCTTGTAGATGGGATGAAACATAATTTTCTCAGTGTAAGTCAAATGTGTGACAGAGGATGTGAAGTGGTGTTCACTTACAAAGATTGTAAGATAAAGTCTGTAAACTCAGGACAAGTGGTGGCTAAATGCATAATGAAAGAAGATAATAATGTATATGTGTTGAAAGAAGATAGAGAAGAGTGTCATCTAAGAAAACATGATGAAAGATGGTTATGGCATAGGAGACTTGGACATCTAAAATTTGACCACTTAATTAAGCTCAAAACTCTTGAGGCAGTAAAAGATCTTCCAAGAATATCAAAGCCACAAGATTATGTGTGTAAACCCTGCTAAGTAGGAAAGCTAACCAGGACACAATTTAAATCCAAGATCTCTAATTCAATAGAGAAACCACTCCAATTAGTTCATATGGATTTATGTGGACCATCCAGATAGGAAGGCCCAAGGAAGGAAAACTACTTCATGTTGATCATTGATGATTACTCCATACTCACTTGGGTTGCTTTTCTCAAAGAAAAAACTGAAGCATTTGATAAATTTAAAATATTTAAGGCTTTAATTGAGAATCAAACAGGCAACAAATTAAAGGTTGTAAGATCATATAGAGGAGGATAATTTATGTCAAGTGATTTCAAAGAATTCTGTGATAAAAATGGGATCAAAAGAGAATACGCAATCCCAGGAACTCCACAACAAAATGGAGTAGTTGAGAGGCAAAACAAAACAGTTCAGCAAATGGCTAGGTCAATGATGAATGAGAAGAACATTTTTCAAACTTACTGGGTAGAAGCAATACACACAACAATCCATATTCTTAACAAAGCTCACCTCATACCACACAGTGACAAGACACCTTATGAACTGTGGTATGGAAGAGTTGCTTCAATCAAACACTTCAAAGTCTTTGGGAGTAATTGCTACATAAAGAATAAAAATGAAAACCTTAGAAAGTATGATGACAGGGCTGATGAAGGCATCTTCTTAGGGTATGCTACAAACAATAAATGATACAGATGATATAATAAGAGGCTGCATAAATTGGTTGATTGTATTGACATAAAAATTTATGAAGGAGTCCCAGTAAGAGAGGTGAGCAATATTGAATCAACAACAGAGGATATAGTTGAAGTTGAAGATGAAAAGGTCCAAGAATCAGAAAAAACAAGACTCTGCGTCAGATGAAGATATAAATACTTAGGCAGACTCAAATCAACATACAACATCAAATCCTTCATCCATAATTACTCAAAAGAATTATCCTGCAAGTCAGATAATTAGTGAGAAAGACAAAGGTGTACAAACCAGGAGAAGGATAATCAAAGACATCGAGCAATCACATATAGCCTTCATATCCATGGTGGAGACCAAGAAATTTAATGAAGCTAGTAAAGATGTAAACTGGTTAAAATCAATGAATGAGGAACTGGATCAAATTGAGAAGAACAATACTTGGGAGCTTGTTCCTAGACCTGCAGATAAGAATGTAATTGGCTCCAAATGGGTGTTTAAGAACAAAATGAATGAACAAGGACAAATTGTTAGTAATAAAGCCATATTGGACTGTAAGGGGTATGCACAAGTTGAAGGACAAGATTTTGATGAAACCTTTGCACCAGTGGAAAGATTGGAAGCCGTCATAATGTTTCTTGCCTATGCCTATCATAAGAAATTTAAAGTATATCAGATGGATGTTAAGTCAAAATTTATTAATGGAGATCTAGAAGAAGATATATATGTGGAGAAACCTGAAGGATTTTCACTAACAGATAATCTTGACTATGTCTGTAAGTTGAAAAAGGCATTATATGGACTGAAACAGGCACCATGATCCTGGTATCATAGACTGGACAAATTTCTACAAGACAAAGGGTTCAAGAAAGGTATTTTTGACAATAACCTATACATTAAGTCTGAAGGTGATGATTTATTAGTTGTTTTGGTTTATGTAGATGGTGTTATTTTTTGATGCGTTAATGACCCTTCAGTTCAGTGGTTTGCTAATTCAATGCAGACTGAGTTTGAGATGTCCATGATAGGAGAACTATCATATTTTATTGGTTTACGAATCAATCAGAGTTATGCAAGGATATTTATCTCTCAAGAACAATACTTGAAAGAGATGTTAAAGAGGTTTCATATGGAATATTCGTCTCCTGTTAGTACACCTATGGTGGTTGGTTGCAAGCTTAGTAAAGATGATATTTCACCTAATGTTGATCAAATAACATATCGATCAATGATAGCCATTCTTCTGTACATCACAACATCTCGTCCTGATATAATGCAAGTTGTTGGAATGGTAGGTCATTATCAGTCTGCTCCTAAACAAATTTATTTAACAGTTGTCAAGAGGATATTCAAATATTTGAAGGGTACAATGAATTATGGTATTTGGTACCCTAGAAATCGTAATTTACAATTAATTGCATATTTAGATGTTGATTGGGAAAACTGTTTGGATGAGAGAAAGAGCACCAGCGGAGGTGCATTCTTCTTAGGTGATTCCTTAGTAGCATGGCTTAGTAAGAAGCATGGATCTATTTCATTATCAACTACATAGGCAGAGTACATTATTGTTGCTACTTGTTGTACTCAAATCTTATGGATGATACAAACTCTTGCAAATTTGAAGGTAACTTATACTAATCCCATTCCACTTAACTGTGATAACACTAGTTCCATTAGTGTCTTGAAGAATCTTGTTCTCCATTCAAAGACAAAGAATATACCAATAAAGTATCATTTTCTCAAAGAGCGGGATACAAACAGAGTTGTTCAACTGAATTATATTCCTTCCACAGAACAAATTGCAGACATATTTACTAAGCCCCTAACCAAGAGACCATTTGAATATCTCTGTAAGAAGCTGGGTGTCATCCCTTCTCTCACCTAAGAGAGTCCATCCTGTCAGGGGGAGCATGTGTTGGTTGAATATCTGATACCTCTGAAAAGTACTGCAACAGCTCAAGGGAAGCATGTTTTCTTTGACATTGATGTCAAAGGGGGAGAAAAGGAGTGGTATGGATGCTATAGTTGGATATCTAAGAAGCCTTTTAGTGTTGCCATCAATTCCAAAGGGGGATATTGTTGGCATGTTTACAGGAAGAGTGTGTTTGTCATTGATGGCAAGAACGTCAGTGACGATGACACATTGGTAGCAATGATGGAAAATAGGAAAGAAGCGATGATAGCATTGAGAATGACTAGACTATGAGGAATTGTTGTCTACAAGATCAGGAGGACAAGCATAGGGCACAGAGTTGGAGTTTCCAGATAGCCATAGGTTATCGTGAAGGCCGCAAGGAGCATATGCAGAAGGAATCAAGCTCGGAAGGAAGTGTAACCTCAGGGGAGTTAATGAATGAAGATCAAAGCTCAGAAGAGATGGTGCATTGAAACTCAAAAGGTATGGCGCAATGAAACTCGGATCAAATCAAGACCATTGATGTGTAATTGTCAAATCAATGGTAGGGATGGATTGCGGAGAGCGAAAGAAGAATGAAACTACTCGATAGTTACAATCCCGCAATCAGTCTAGATCATCAGATCTCATAAACCCAAATATCGATCACTGTGGTTGATCCAACAAACGATCAGATTAAGTCATATTAATTCATTACCGTCGGATGCGTAATCGCCAGATCAATGACAGGGATAGATTGAGGAGATCGAAAGGAGAATTAAATATCATGCTATTTCCAATCTCGCAATTATTCAAGACCGTCATATCTTATAGCCTCGAAGATCGACGCTTGTGGTTGACTCACCAACAACGCACAACTTCAAATTGCGGAGTTTGGATGACGAGTTAAATCACTCGCAAGTTGTGGTTCCGCAATCATCCTTGATCGTAAATCTGCTTCGAAGAGTCTTCACAACCGTTGGATCATTTTAAAGTGGAAGGACGAGATAAGCTAGAAAAGAAGCATCGTAGATAGATCGAGCCATCGATCTAAGAACATGATCGACGAACAACATTTAGTTCGGGTCTAAAGTTGTGAGGAGGTTATTGTTTGGGGAATCTCACTTTGGAAAAATTGGTGACTTGAAAATTCGAATTACCCGAAGTCCCGAAGTGAATGAGGATCCACGTCAGCAAGACTACGTCAGCAAGGACACGTGGCACAATCAGACAACAACAAGTTTCAAGTTGAATCGACATTTCAAGAACGTGAAAATCACGAATCTGAGTGACACATGGCAGATACTCGGCTCATGACACGTCATCAAGCGACGTAAGTAAGTGAATTTACTCTGGGAGTTTTACTTCGACATTTTTACCACCAACACTTTCCCAAAGTCCCGAATGCCAAAGTATCGAAGGGATTTGGGGTCGTCCATCGTCGAGGAGGACAAGTGGCACGAGATCTAGAACTTCAAAAGTTTATGGATAGGGAGGAGCTGAAAATTGCCGAAGACAAATCCCGACCATTGATTGTCAAGGGGAAGTACGTGTCAGCTAATCTGAGATTTCGGGGAAATCTCACTTCAAGAATTTCCAGTTGAGACTTGAGAATTCCGAAGTCCAGAGATGCAAAAGGATCACAACCCTCTGAAAGGGACACACGTCAGTATATTGTTAGCTCCGGGAAAAAGGTGATAGAGATAATGTTTAGATTTTAAGTCTTTGAAGTCCGAAGAACCGAAGGAGTTCTCGACCGTTGATCAAGAAAGGATCTGCAAAACCATTGATCTGGTTGAAAGGTCAAATACCCAAAGGAGCTCAGGACCGTCGATCTGTAGGAGGACACATGTCAACAGATTGTGTACTCCGGATAGGAACACTTCGGGGAAAAAAAAAGGAAGGAAGAAAGTTCAGAGTTGAGACTCTCGAACCCTGAATACCCGAAGGTATTGTGACCGTCCGATTCGAGAAGACCATGTGTCGATAGATCGCAAATTCTGGGTGGAAGCACCGCGGAGAAAGTGGAGTTTAAGAATCGAGACTCCCGAAGCCCGAAAGGCGAAATCGATCTTGTCCGTTAGTTTGGAGGGCCACATGTCACTTGGTCATTAAGACTAAGGATCGCACATGGACGAAGGAAATAAGGCGGGAAAGGAAGATTGATCGAAGGAATCTATCAGAGACCGCAAGATCGTCGAAGATCATGGTCGATTGCGGGGCCAAAACATGCTTAGCTCTTAATTTTTTGTAAGCGGACCACAATCAAAACCACGGTATCGCCACAGGCATATGTGGAGCTATGTAGTGAATTGCGGGGTGAAAAGTGGGTTGCCCTCAAACCACCTATGGACGTGCCCGCAATCGCGTGGTCATGTTAAGCTCATCGCCCAAGGTCATATCGAAGAAAAAAAGGGAGCTAGCGCTCGCTAGACCAAGAACGTGAAGCGCCTTTTGAATAGGCATATGGTCACTACTGGTGGTCATATGAAGGAAGTGGCTTAGAAGCCAAAGAGGGCAAAAATAATTGACTGTAACTGCCAGAGAAGACGAAGAATTTTGACTGACAGAGAAGCCAAAGATTCTCAGGATAACTGCCAAAGAATACAAAGAATCTTGTGATAACAGCCAGATAAGATGGAGAGTTCGAATGATGATCAGGCATAAGACTCTGCATTTGAAAGAGATGTAGAACATAGAAGAGAGAGAGTTGTTTTGGGAGTGTGATGCATGTGTGTAGGAGGTGATGCAGTGCACGATCTGAAGGGAAGATAAGAGACTCGGCGAAAAGGATGAAGAGGCAACATATAGCATAAAAGTAAGAAGAGAAGATGAACAGGTGTGCGCAAGAATATGCGAGCAACAGGAACACACTGATGCAGGCAGAGAAGAGCAGTGTAGCAGAACAATGATTAGACTGGGAGTTGTAGATTCCATTTGGTTGCAGCTAGAAAAACCAGGGTGCCAAGGTGGTGCAAGGGAGAACCATTGTTCTTTTTTATATAGGTTGGTTACTGTGTGACTGGAATTTGGTGCTGGAACACTCATGGAGTTGGTGCTTCCTTCTAGTGGGTGCTAGAGAAACCAGAGGGTTGGCTCTCTCAACAAGTTGTAGCGTGTTAAAGAAGAGGTTGTAGCCTCATTTTGAGTTGGTGCTCAAAGACTGATGATGTACAAAACATAAAAGACTTCCTATTATTTGAATAAGAAGAGGTTTTATCCCTTTATGGGTTTCCTCATGAATATTTGTCTCTATGTATATCATATGTGTGATTGATGTTTACTATTTCTGTTGTTCATGACTTGCATAATCTTGATGATCACTTGGAGAAGATTAATAATAGTTTAATAGGCATAAAATTGTTTAAGAAAAGTAACAATTGATTCACCCGCCCCTCCCCCCCGCCCTCTCAGTTGTCTTAGTATTTCCAACACTTTTTACCTTTAGGATCATTGCACAGGAGTTCCTCAATACTGAAACCAATAGTTTTTGTTGTTTTGTTGACTTTAGAAAATCTTTTGACATGGTTCCTACGAAAAACCTTTGGAATAGGTTGGAAGAGATAAAAGTGCCTCTGGAGTTGAGGGTTGCTACAATAAGTATGTATGAGAACATTATTGCTAAGTTTAAAAACACTGAGGGATGGTCGAAAGAGATTAACTGCAATATTGGAGTCAAACAAGGTTGTCCCTTGTCCCCTACCCTTTTTGGCATATACATTGACTAGTTAGAAGATTGTTTGGAAAAAGCATAGTGTGTCGGCCCTACTCTAACTCATATAGTCATCAATCTTCTTCTTTATGCTGATGATATCGTTCTTATGGTAAGGAGTCCCCATGATCTTGAAAACCAACCAAGAATCCTCAATGATTTTTTCTCCAATATGGGTATCACTGCTAATACTGATAAGACTAAGGTCATGATTATTAAATCCAATAAAATCACTTATGATACCATCGTATATGACAACAACAACTTGGAGGAAGTGACTTCATACAAATATCTTGGAATTGATATTCACGCACACAATGTATACATTGAACTCACGCACACAGTGTATAAATATGTAGGTTTGAATTACTAAATTCGTTGTAAACCTTTGACTTGTTGCGTCTAGTAAAACTCGTCAAAACAGACATCGTCGACACCTACTCAATCAAGCAACCTCCACTGACAACGCAGTTAATTGATCAGATAGTAAATATGTGAAGAGAGCATGATCGTGGTTGGGCGCCATGGGCATTATTAAGGATGAACAGTTTGGTACGTCGATGCAATTATGGACGAAGAAGTTCAGGTATGACACACTGCTTCATACACAATTGATTGATCTAGGTTTTGATCGGTATAGTAATAATAATAATTGGTGTAGGAGATTTTTTCCTGTAACTATTTCACTGCTAAAGTTTATCTAGGTCTACATGTCTTATCGGCTCTGGACTTGAACTTGTTCTTAACCATTAAGAACACTCAGGTTGTATAACAAACTTGAACAGTTCCAAGAATAGAACCCCCTCCATGCAACAATTTGGTTGCTAAAGTTTACCTAGGTATACATACACTACCCCCTCTGGACTTGAACTTGTTCTTAACCACTAAGCCCTAGCCATTAAGGCCACTCAAGTTGTATAACAAACTTGAACAGTTACAAAAACAACACCTCCTCTGGACTTGGACTTGAACTTGCTCTTAACCATTCAGCATGAGCCATTAAGGCCACTCAAGTTGTATAACAAACTTGAACAATTCCAAGAACAGAACCCCCTCCATGCAACAATTTGGTTGCTAAAGTTTACCTAGGTATACATACCCTACCCCCTGTGGACTTGAACTTGTTCTTAACCATCAAGCCCTAGCCATTAAGGCCACTCAAGTTGTATAACAAACTTGAACAGTTCCAAAAACAACACCTCCTCTGGACTTGGACTTGAACTTGCTCTTAACCATTAAGCCCGAGCCATTAAGGCCACTCAAGATGTATAACAAACTTGAACAGTTCCAAAAACAAAACCCCTTCCATGCAACAATTTGGCTGCTAAAGTTTACCTAGGTATACATACCCTACCCCCCTCTGGACTTGAACTTGTTCTTAACCATTAAGCCCTAGCCATTAAGGCCACTCAAGTTGTATAACAAACTTGAACAGTTCCAAAAACAACACCTCCTCTGGACTTGGACTTGAACTTTCTCTTAACCATTAAGCCCGAGCCATTAAGGCCACTCAAACTGTATAGCAACGYTAACAGTTCCAAAAACAACACCCCCTTTGGACTTGAACTTGTTCTTAACAATTAACCCCGAGCTATTAAGGCCACTCAAGCTGTCAAGCTGTATAACAAACTTGAACAGTTCCAAAAACAACAGCCCCTCTAAACTTGAACTTGTTCTTAACCATTAAACCCTAGACATTAAGGCCACTCAAGGTGTATAACAAACTTGAACAGTTCCAAAAACAACACCCCCTCTGGACTTGAACTTGTCCATAACCATTAAGCCCTCTAGACTTGAACTTGTTCATTAGCCATTAAGGTCACTCAAGCTGTATAACAAACTTGAACAGCTCCAAAAACAACACCCCTCGTGACTTGAACTTGTTTTTAACCATTAAGCCCTACACCCCCTTAAGACTTGAACTTGTTCTTAACCATTAAACCTGTTAAACCCAAACCATTAAAGCCACTCAAACTGTATAACAAACTTTAACAGTTCCGAAAACAAACTGTATAACAAACTTGAACAGTTCCAAAAACAGCGACATGAAAACATAAGTGACACAATTCGAACTAACAATTGGATGCTCGTCTAACACATTTCGACGGCCATGGAATTTTCAAACGCCCCATCCATATATCTGAGAATAGTTAGTATCCAGATGAACGGTTCAAAGGACATGGATTGCTGTGTGGGGAAACGCCTTACGTCGTAATTATGAATACGGATTAGTCTTTGATAAGATCAAGAAAAGATCATTCAATATCAACTCATCTACCCTACAACCCACTGGGGTTTGGCCGGAGTAGAATTAAAATCGTGGAATGTCTAATAAGCTTGGTATCTTTAATTTAATCTCAAGACGTATTATTCAGAGTTGCCACCGTCCTAAATTTTAAGAAATCCAATACAAAACATAATAATATAAAAAACATTATACATATATATAAATGAGGATTGTTATTCTCATTCTGTGATAAGAACATGAGAAGGTTATTACGAATACAAAACGATGTCAACATCATTCACTATCAACTGACCCACCATAACACAAACAGTCAGTCCCTTGGTTTGGGCAGAGTGGAATTGAAACTTTTGAATTGTGTAATAACCTTGATATCTCAACTAGTATTATTCATAGCTGTCTGAATTTAAAGTAACACTGCCACAGTGTTAAATTTAAATTTTAAGACATCCCAGACAAAAACATCCTAAACTTTAATTTTAAGACATCTATACAACATGATTCACATAAAACTTACTGTTATTCTTATTCTTTGATGAGATCATGAGGAGAAGATTATTAGGAATACAAAACGATGCCATTCTTATTCTTTGATAAGATCATGAGGAGAAGATTATTAGGAATACAAAACGATGTCAAGATCATTAACTATCAACTAACCCACCATGATATGAAGAATTTTTTCTTTTATAACACAGACAATCCCTTGGTTTGGCCGGAGTGGAATTGAAACTCCTGGAATGTATAAAAGCCATACAAATACGCATGAAGAATCCAACAAGCATAAACTCCCACCGGCTAGTCTACAGCAGACCTAACTGACACATACCAAACATTTACACAATCTCCTTTCTATCAACTTTCAATATCTCTGTCTGTACTAGTGCTCCTTTGCTTTCTCTTCTTCACCCCTAGCTATCTCATATCACAATACCGGCAAACTCTGTTGGCCTTCAGATCCCTCATCAGAGCCGTTGATCCTTACAGAGTCCATGGCTGATTGGGGTGTATCTGTGTCCTTGTTAATTCACACAACACAAAACGTTTTCATTATTTAACAAACAAATGGGGGTTACATATATAGCATGCAGATCCTGACTCAAGTGGATCTGATTAGCTAAAAATAGTAAACCTAGAAACTCACAGTTACAAGAGTCATAGTTGAAACTAACAGTTACAACAGTTATCTCTTACTAAAGTAAGCTTTATTCTAACACCCTCCCTTAATGCTTACTTTACAAATTACAATACAACACAAAAGATTACAACACTAGAACTTTCATCTGTCTGTCTGATCTGGTCTTCCTCAGCAC
>SNQJ01S0028372.1:0-14690 GCA_010110895.2 Picea sitchensis
AGGGTGACGCTGAAAATCATGATATTTTAACATATTTTTTCAGACCTCATCAGAATTTTTTAGAACTGTCCTTTATTAAGATCCAGAGATGTTTTATTTACAAAAACAACTTCCTAAGGCAGGGAGACATCTTTTGAGTCATTCCCTTAAGGAAAAGGGACAGCGTAAAAAGATAATAGATGATCATGACAAGCTTTACTCAGAGATCGAAATCAGTCAACTTCTTTCAAACAACAGACTTTTTTGCCAACACATATATAATTTCAGAAATATACCATTGATGTTTATACAATTTTCTCAGTAGTTATTTCAGCGAAGGGATTTTATGTTTTCTTTGTCTAAATGACTCAATATACAGGTATGTGTATTTCAAAAAAAACACAAGCTGATAAACTCAAACGACAAAAAACAAACAAAAGAAAAATATGTACATAGTATACAAGGGTTGTCATCAAGCAAAGTATCTTTTTAGGGCTTGGCCATTTACCGGATAGGTGTCAGGCTGCCCTTCTAGATTTTGCAATCGGAAAGAACTGGGACCCAACTTTTCAGCAATTAAAAACGGTCCAAGCCATAAATTTTGAAATTTCGTGTGCTCTCCCTTTCCCTCATGTGGTTTGTCCCATTTCAAGACGAGATCACCTACTTCGAAATTCCTATCAGAAGAAGAGTTAGAATTGAACCAGCTTTTAATCAATAGTTGATGTTGATCTAACTTACGTTTAGCTTGGGCTCTTACCTCTTCTAGCTTTATCAAAGCGTTAATTCGGTTTTCCAAAGGGGGACAATCTTCTTCTTGGATTTTCTGTGACAACTGTAGCGAAGGAAGAAGAATGTGAGGTGGCAGAATTGCTTCTCTGCCATAAACGAGAAAAAAGGGGGAGTTACCTACAACAGCTTTTGGTGTTACATTATCATCCCACAGCGTGTTCAACAGTGCATTGTGCCAATTTTTGTGATTTTCAACCACCGTTCTCTTGATGATTTTAATCAAGTTCTTGTTTGTTGATTCTGCCAATCCATTGCCCTGAGGGTAATAGCTAGAAGAATACTTCAATTTAGTTCCTTTTTCCAAAGTGAACTCGCTCATCTCAAGAGAGGAGAAGTAGGAAGCGTTATCGAATACTAAACAGTCAGGGATACCAAAACGAGTGATAATATTCGAGTTTAAAAAGGCAATTACCTGACTGGTGTTGACAGTTCTTAATGCAACAGCTTCGGACCATCAGGCAAAGTAATATGTGGCTGTCAAAATAAACTTGTGGTTTTGTGAGGATGGGGGGTTGATTGGACCTATGATATCAAGGCCCCACTGCTGAAAAGGAGAATCTACTGAAATGGACTGCAAAGGAAAGGATGGTTTCTGTAACCGCCCTGATGCTTTCTGACAAATGATACATTTACGACACAAGGCATGGGCGTCTCTAAAAAGCATGGGCCATTAATAACCGGCTCTTAAAACCTTATGGGCAGTGGTGTCACCACCAAAATGGCCACCAGCTTCTCCTGCATGCAACTCTAGCAAGACTTTTTCTGCTTCGTCTTTTTCAAGACAGCGCATCAGCACGCCGTCAAAACTTTGACGAAACAGGATACCATTAACCAGATGAAAAGAGGCAGACTTTAATCTCAACGCTCTTCTTTTAGCGGGATCCAGGTGATGGGGGGCTGACCCATTTTCAAGACAGAATCTTATATCGTCATACCACGGACTGACAGGGTTTTGTGCGCAACAGATTAGATTTTGATCTTGTTGTCCTAGGTTTGACGTATCACTTTCTTCTTGATGTCCTGTTGTTGAACCAGCAACTAACTTGCATAGCCCTTGGCCTCTCACTATCTGAGCTGGGGTGATTTCTAAGTCGTACTCCTACAAGGAGGTGACCCAAATAGCTCTCTTTTCACCTAGCTCCTTTTGTACTAACAGGTTCCTGACGGCTGGGTAGGGGACAATGAATTTCGTCTTTGACTTCAAAAGATAGGATCGAAAGTGCTTGACTTCTTTGAAAACAGCGTAAGCCTACCAATCTACCGCTGGGTAATTAAGTTCAGCGGCTTTGAAAGCAAAGCTCCTAAAGGCAATGGGTACTTCATTGTTCTCGACATTCTTTTGGGTTAGGATGGCGGCATAGGAACGGTCAGAAGCAAAAGTGTAGAGTGTAAAGTCTTGAGAAAAATCGGGGCTCATGAGAGACAGAGCATCTATTATGGCCTTATTTATTGCATTAAAAATTTGATTTTCTAGGGGTCCCCAGTGATATTGGGTGTCTTTCTTAATTAGGTTCTGCAAGGGTCTGACCATTTCGGAGAAGCTGGGGACAAATATTCTCACAAAGTTAATCTGGCCTAAGAAAGACTACATAGATTTTTTGGATGTAGGAGGGGGGAGTTTCGCGATGACTTGAGTCCTTTCGGGGTCGATAATCATCCCTTCGTTTGACACAATAAACCCTAAGAGTTTACCTGCTCTACTGCAAAGATGGATTTTTTAGGATTCAAGGAGATGTCGTATTTATGACATCGCAGTAGAACGGCTCGTAAGTGAGCTAGATGATTGGTTTTGTTTTTAGAAAAAACAGTAACATCATCTAAGTAAACTACGACGGACTGATTGATTACGCCTCGGAAAGCAATGTCCATTGCTCTCTGGAAAGTGGCACCGGCATTAATCAATCCAAAGGGCATTTTTCGATAAGCATAAGTGCCCCACAGGGTACGGAAGGTAGTTTTAAGTTAGTATGGTGGAGACATCAGGACTTGGTTGTACCTCGAAAAACCATCCAGTAAGGATAGCCTCTCAGAACCAGATACCTGTTGACGGATATGTTCCATGGGTGGGACAGGATAGTTGTCTTTATCAGACGCTCTATTAAGGTTTCGGAAATCGACACAGAGTCGAATTTCCCCACTTTTCTTCCGGACTGGGACAAGGTTAGAAATCCATTGAGTGTGCCTAATAGGAAAAATTATCTTAGCATTTAGGAGCTTATTCAATTCTTTTTGAACGGTCGGTTCAAGCTTAGGGTGCATTTTTCTCATTTTTTGTTGAAAGGGTAAGGTTTAGGGCTTCATAGGAATGACATGTTGTATGATGTTAGGGTCGAAATTTTTAAGGTCATCATACGTCCATGCAAAGACATCTTTAAATTATTTGAACAATTTAATAAATGTAACTTTTTCTTGTTCAGAACATCCTACCCCTAGATTAATGCACTGTGGATTGTCCTTAGTTCCTAAGTTTACCTTTTCATAAGATAACGAGGAACTATTGGTTTTACAGTTGATCGTCTTTTTAAATTTATCTTGAAGATCATAAAACTTCTCTAATCTAACTACAGATTTAGGGATCGAGTTTACCATATCCGATGAAGATTCAGGAGTTCTCGGATCCAGTATTACCGTGAAATTGCGCAAATTGTCGTTGTGTGTGTGTTCGTCTATCACCGCGCCTTGAAAGGTTTCTTCCATGTGCAGAAAGTTAATAATATGTTGATCGTCGTCAAAGAATCTCCAGTTCGTGATGTTGTCGGGAACGGATGGTCTGAACAACAGCTCAATGGAGAATGCATCCGGGGACAAGCCTTCTGCGGGAAGAAGTTTAGAAGCTATGTTAGCTAATAGATTTGCTTTAGAGTTATTCAATCTAGGAATAGAATTTATATTGAAAGCAGAAAATTTATTCATTAAATTCCATACCTCGGATTGGTAGCTTTTAAGATGCGGAGACAGACAGTGGATAGAATCTCTTACCTGTCTAACCACTATTTCAGAGTGACCAAAGACGGTCAGATTTTGAATGTTCATATCTAAATCTTTTCTGAGACCTTGCAGTAAAGCCTCATATTCTGCAGTGTTGTTAGTACATTCAAATTCTAACCTACATGCAATCAATGTTTTGTTACCCGTCGGATCGATAATAACGCAGCCTGCACCAGCTCCTTCTTTGGACTTTGACCCGTCGAAATAAAGAGACCAAATTTGATTTCCATCGGGTACATGAGACCGTTGCGTGGAAGCTATTGGCTGTATATATGCTACAATCTCGGATTGTTGTTCTGGATTGGTGATAGCAGAAGCCTCGGCCATGAAATTGTCGAAGAAGGTGTCCATTCCTTGTACTTCGAGTGAATCAGCAAAAGGTGTAAATGGTTTGTTGGGATCATTCAAATCTGTGACCATGAACTTAAGGTAGAGTTCACGATTTACCTTGATCTTGTTAGGCTTGTCATTGTCTGGAAGCCATAGATGAGACCAATCTGTCACGAAATAACTGTGTAACTGCTCCGACCAGTCCCTTCTTAAAAACATACCATACACTTCTGGAATATCCACAACAATAATATCAATGACTTGATGAACCTTGGGGTTAGACGATAATCTAATATGCACATTCTTTAGTTTGCCTATAACTTTAACATTGGTCCGATCAAGTTGTATGATTTTTAAAGTAGAGGGTTCAACTTCAAGGTTAATCTTCTGGCAAACAGACCATGGCATCACATTGGATGACGCTCCTGAGTCTACCATACAATTGTGCACGTTTCTATTAAAGATTTCGAAAGTTAACAAAAATGGAGGTACATTTTTGCGAGTACTAAGAGTGGTAGCTTGTGGCTTTTTACTCGCAGCTTCTAAAACTACTTTATCTACATTATTTACATTATTTACATTACTTACAGGAAGGCTTCCTTTATCTTGAGAATCAGGATTTCTTTTGGTGGAAGTCTTCTGAGGAACTTTGTTCTGCACAACCTTGTTACCACTTGAATTACCACTTTTGCCATTCTCTGAGATATTCTGTAACATTTTTTGTAGCAGAAATGGAAATTTCAATAACTCATAAACAGAAATGTTAGCTCTCAACTTTTTAAGATCTTCAACTAAATCATAATCTAAGTTGGGGTTCACATTACTCTGTTTAGTCTCAGCTGATTTAGACTGCTTTGGAGGCAAAGTTGTAGTGTTTTTGGAAGAAGGTTTCTTTGTTGTCTTACTCCTGGTATTATAGGGATGTACTGTCTCGAAGTTATCTTGAAAGATGCTATCCGAGAAGTGTCCAAAAATGTTTGGACAAGACTCTTCTTCTTGAACTGTCTCTTGTTCAACTACCTCCTCAGGAATCTCAGGAGGCATCAAGTTATCTTGGGCTTCTAGAATCGTTTGAAGAGCATTGCAGACTTTCTAGATTAAGGCCTTCAGTGGTTGGATTAGGTCGATTGGTGGGAAAGGGCTTCCAGAACGGGGGCTTGTAAGGTCCTTTGCTCGAGGAAGCTTCTTCAGTCGTCATTTTTAAGTCTATAACTTGATTTGACAGTTTTTGAACAACTTTAGTTAAGTTTTCTAAATCAGATCTTTCAGGTTTTGTTTTACTTTGAGTGGGTCTGGGGAGGATTTCAATGTTCTTTTTGGAAGAAGAACTAGTCTTTGTTTCGTTGCTAGTAGAGTCTTTAAGACTAAGTATGTCTTTTTCAATCTGGCTGGCCTCCTCGAAGGCTTCTAACAATGTGGCTTTCTTAGATCGTTTAACCCAAATAGCTATACTTTGATGCAAAGCTTTAGTGTAGTATGCTATTATAAGATTCTCGGCAAGCATGGAATCCGTAGGGATTCGGTTTTTAAGTGTTAAGAATATTTGATTAAAGTATTTAACTTTTTCTTTTGGGTTCATTCTCAAGCTAGAAAGGTCCATGACTAGGACTTTCGGAGGCTTACCGTCTCCGAATTTTTCCAAAAAGCATGACTCAAACTTTTCCCAAGACACGATGGTATGGGGTTGCTGGGCAAAGTAC
Organism: Picea sitchensis; assembly: GCA_010110895.2. Taxonomy (NCBI): domain Eukaryota; kingdom Viridiplantae; phylum Streptophyta; class Pinopsida; order Pinales; family Pinaceae; genus Picea; species Picea sitchensis. The sequence goes on from SNQJ01S0028372.1 coordinate 5,790, forward strand.
CATTTGGATGCATTGCCCTCGAAAGTATAGGAGAACAACCTACAGACAATGTCTTCATGTTCGACATTGCAGAGTCTTATGGCTAACATAAACTTTTTAATGTGATCTTCAACGATCTGTTTTGAGTCGTGGTCAAACTTGGGAAGCCATTTCTCTGGGTGTTTAGGTAGAGGATGCTGAGCTCCAGGTACAGCTACGACATCCTGATCAAGCCAAGGTCTAGCGGGGTTGTTCTGATTTTCCATTGGGGTAGTGGGCATGGAAGGCTGAGAAGGAGAATTGCCTTCGTCATAGGAATCTCCTCCAGAAGAGGAAGGAGATGATGGAGGTGGTGAAGGAGGTATTCCAGATCCTCCTACAGCAGGATTTAGGATTGGATCTGAAGGATTCACAGTGAGGTTAGTGCCTCCTAATTGTTCTCTAATATCAGAGAAATCCAAAGGTTGGTCCAATGGACGGTTAGGTTGCCTCAAACAGGCTAAGGCACTATGAGTTCTTATAAGAGATTGACAGACAATCTCTTGTATGTCACCACCTGTAGGATTAGGGGTTGTTGGCTCAACTGTGATTTGTGGATCATCGGTTGAAGTGATTGTTGTTTGAGGGGGAATATTATCGTTCGAATGGCTTCTAGTCACTATAGGTGAGCGATTAGGTGGTGGAGGAGTCTTGCGACTGCCTCGTGCCATTAATTAATTTCAAGCCCTCCTTCTAGCGCCATTTCTTGACAGGCGAAATTGATCGTCCGTCAACTGGAAGAGTGGAACCGGTCCGGGGTTGTCTAATAACCCAAGTCGTTTGGGATGAACCACCCTGACGGGTTTAGCGGCTTCGTTAGCCAATCTAAGTCCTAAGAAAACAAAAAAGAAAAACTACTATAAATTAACTAATCTAACTAAAAATAACAATTAAAACAAACTAATAAACTAATCTAACTAAAATTAACTATTAAAACAAACTAAACAAATCTAACTATTCTATATATACAATCTACTATCTAATACTATACTAACTCTAAGAAATTAAATATCTAACTACTAACATAAATAAATCTTATTCACAAAATGTACAATATTAACAATTTACAGATTTGAATGAAAACCTGAAAAACTCATTTGCATTTTGTCCTAAGACAGGGAGAGGTATTGTTTTTTTTATTTTTATGATTTTATTAAAAAGAAATAAAACAAAAACTAACTAAACTAAACAACTAATATACTAACTCTAACTACAAATCTAAACTATACATAAATATAACTAAACTACGTAAATTATACTAACAAATAAACTATTAAATAAATGACAAACTAACCTGAAGAAACGTTCCAGTTTTGTCTTGTATGCAATGATTGTTTTAGCTGATCTGAGGGAGGAAACCCGCACTGAATTTTTTAGGAGCTCGTCGTAAACAGTAAGCTGCAGTGCTCTTCAAATATGATTACAGGGCAAACAAGACATAAAAAATTTACAACAATCTTATGATTTATAAATCTTCACAGTTAGATAAATCTGTATGCAAAGACTTATACAAAAATGATTCAATTGATGAAGAAGAGAAATCTGTCATTCATTAACTGAAACAAAATAATTGTTGTACTTTTTAAGTAATGAAAGAAGTCAGATATGGATAGAACATTAATCAAATCACATCATCCTGCAATAGATTATGATAGCTAAAGTAGTCTATAATCAACTGCAAACGACATGCATAAACTTGAAACAAAAGCTTGATATATTGAAAGCGAAAGTTGTAGCAAGACATCAACTCTTGTCTCAGTTTGTATCAGAAATCCATAGCTTGGTTCTCCCACAAGTGAGGATGCTCCTTATTACAAAAAATAATAAGTATTTAAAGACCTTCCACGGGGTAAAACATCCCTGTGGAAGTTATCAAAATTGTTTACAGAAAATCTGGGAAAATATCCCAAGTTTCTATTTCTAAAACTAAGAACCTAAAATAAAACTGTATCACACAAATATCTCCTAGAATGCCACAGCATTCCCAATGCAATTCGGATGTACCTGAAAGAGGTAAAAAAAGGACAAGTTAAGAAGATATTTTGCTAATGAAAATGATAAAAATCTAATTCTAAAGACTAGCTACAGAATCTTACGATTATGTAGCTGGTCTAAATTAGACACAGAATCAGCATTAAAATCAATTCAAATTTTAAATAATTAAATTCAAACTATCAAAAGATATTTGATTGCTAAAAGCCTTATTCAAATCGACACTTGTATGCAAATTGAACAAACTAAATCAAATGATAAACTAGATAGCTATACTCTGTTTAATTCGTTACCAATTCAGGTATACAAAATCATATCGAACAGTAATGAAATCATTTTCATATCAAATTGAAATCAATACAGTTAAACAAAATATAGGCAATCATTTATTCTTCCTCATCCATCAACAGGAAACATTATCGAATCCATACAAAAAAAACAAGATCATTTTCAAATTGATATAACAATATTAACATAAACAAACGATCCATGCCATTAGCGAATCAAATCAAAACTGGTGTGTAAATTTTCACAAACGAAATCATAATGAAATCAAATGATTGATAACAGGATCTGTAAGAGTTGTCCAATCGTTTGTTATTGCTAATTGGGGCAGACAAAATCGATTGATTTTCAACGAAATTATTACTTGAATTCATTTCAAAACGAACTATTAACCGAATTTCATCATGCGAATTCAACAGAGATGACACATGTCGATCTGAGTTTAACAAACTTGTTTTGAAAATTAAAATCAATAGAGCAACATCAAGTCTATTTTCGATACGAATCCAACTCATAAAAGCAATCCAATCCAAACAAGAGCGAATCGAATAGTTTAAGTTTGACATAGTCATTGTGAATCAAAACAGTTCCATGATTTGGGCGCAGAGATCTTTCGCACAGGTAAGATATAATCCAATCCAAACGAAAATGTTAACAAAACAGAGTCGTTTTTCCAATTTAATAGGCTGCATCGTATTTATCAAGCCAATTCAATTTCTATGAAATCATTTTAACAATCAAATCACAAGAATGAAATCAGAGTCGTTAATATCCAATGACAACAACATAATATTAAATCAAAATAGAACCGTGTTCTAATTTTAGCATAAAAACTCTTGTTCAGGTTGGATACAAACAAATCCAATCGAAAGCAAACACTATTGATTTCGTTAACTTAAATCAACAAACAAACGAATCGAATCCAATGAAAACCAATTAATTGTTAAACTGGGCACAATCAAATCGTATAACAAAATCATAACCATATCCGATTTTATGACCGTTTTGATAATCAAACCATGTCAAAGTCATTTCGAATAATAAACAAACTTTTCAAAACTCAAAAATCAATTCACTATATTAATCCAAGCAATTGATAAAACGAAATTGATATCAAAATTCATACCTGGATGATGAGCAAACAATTTGATCATGACATTTTGGAATTCACGAAGACTGTAGCCGATTCGACATTCCTAAATACGATGGAACCAGTGGTTTTCTGCTTCTTGTCATCAGCTCGAAGCTTGTTCCTTTCACTAGTCAACACTGTAACTTGGTTTTCCAATGACTTGATCTTCGACTGTAATAAGGGAACGTCTGTATAGTAGCGTTCCAACCACACATTACATTGGTCGCATGACGACTGCCCAAGCTTTGAAATAACAGTCGAGGGTTTGGTAAAATCACCGAGGGTTTCACTAGGTAGCTTGATCCCGGGGTAACTAGGATTGTTCCTTAGGCAAGGGGGTAAATTAGAAACAAAATCATACGGTGGTTCGGAGCACAGACCTTGGGAATAAGGGTATTCACTAGCCAAGAAGTGCTCGATATCAGAGTCAGAATCTTCACTAAGGATTATAGGCTTCTGATCAACATTAGGTTTTAGGTTTTTTTCGAGCCAGTCTCGATATGAGTTGAGCATTCTTTTTACCTTTGTCATTGACAGTAGGGTTTCCCTTGACCTTTTTTCTCACAGGCTTTTTAACAGCCTCAACTTTGTCTGCTAAGACATCGGGTAGGTCGATATCAGGGTTGACCAAGGGTTTAAGAGAGGGTAGAAGGGCATGGAAAGGCACGGGTGGCTTGACCTTAGTTTCACTAACCACAGGCTTGTCAATTTGGACAGGCTCTGTATCAACAAAAGCATTTCGAGAGATAAACGCTTGCCAACTATCACCGTGAAGATTTAAGTGGTGAACAACGATGAGTCTGATTAGGCCGTGGTGGAACAAGCTACTATCGGCCTTCTCTCGTTTAAACCTTTTTGACATTTTATAAAGGCTATGCTGGAAGTAAAATGGCATGTTCAATGGATAACCCATAAAATTCATTGACAAATGAAGGTGGTAAAGAAAAACCAATCCATACCGACCCTCACAGGTCACGAATTGTTTAACCACTATCAAAAGATCATGCCACCTCGGTTTAAGCGTGGAAATCGACATACCTCTATCACAGGATGTGACCTTTCGTGAGACGAACAGTAGTGGCCATGGCACCTCCTCAACTTTAGAGTTTTTAAACCATCGTTGGCCCGTGGCTGCTAACCCTGTGGCAGAGCTAATGAACTCTTCATCGATTTCAAGTTGAATATCACCTATCTTGGCCCTACGCCCATCAAAAGTCAGGGCGAACTATTGTGCAACAAACAGATTAAAACCCTCAAACCTCTGCACGAACGTGAGCCAACCACTATCCTCTAAGTCTTTCCGGGCATTATCGAACAGTAGCAAGGTTTGACTACCGTTCGGTTCAATTCGCACCACCGGTGCCATGGAGAAGAGCACACGGTGTTCGATGTGAACGAACCAGGGTTTGAATCATAGCATACACAGGAGAAGATTGTTCAAGGCTTACCCGATGCTAGCAGAGTTGAAGCAGGGATAAGGGAAGGCATTAATGACATCGTGCGAAGGTGGTGGAGCTATTTCTGTCCATGCAGAATAGTCATTACCAATGGTACAACCATCGGTGCTTTCAACTATTCAAATCACAACGCATAAGTGTTACAACTATGCCACTTCAATCAATCAATTGAAACCTTTGGTAAGTGGATAAACCATGTGCGCAATCAAAAGTTATGCCATAGTTTTAAAACCAAACATATAAATCGAAACCAATACCAAGTGTTTGACTATGAAACGATTCACACCAAGGGTTTAAACCATAACACCGATGCGTTTTCATATAATCAATATGCCAAGTGAATTAATCAAATAACAATTGCCAATGCATCACAACTCAATCACTCATGAAACGAAATTACATAATTAATCAAAGAATGTCAAATGAGTGCAGATCAAAAGGATTTTGTCAACTGCATAATGATAAGTAAAATGTAAACGCAATGGGCATATCGAAAAGGATGAGAACGAAAATTCAATAATGATTTTAATGCGACTTCAAAAGACTACGTTTTCACGCTTACAGTCGTGAAAACAAAAACGAATGTAAGTGTGCAAATAGTGCAAAAATAAAAGTGTCGTTTATTTGAGAATTGCGACAAAAAATTAAGGTTTGCAAACACTGGTGTAGGCAGCTTATAAGACAGTGGAAAAAATGTTAATTGGTTGCCAACACATAGATCATAGTAATATTTTGAATCATAAATTAAATAGTAAGTACAACTTATAACATACAATATCTTCTTGATGTCTATAACATCCCAGTTACCTCAATACTATAGTCATTTGGCTATCACATAGCTCATCATCCTGTAGGTTAGTTCACCAATAACACATATTGATGTAGATACATCACAAATTTATATAAGAATCCATATTTTCATTGACGCTAAATTAAGAAATGTATTCCTATTTACATCATGCATTGCACCTATTATACATTCATAACATAACTTGAATTGGTATACATGTACTTAACTTACCCATTTTAATTTTTCATATTTAAATAATCAAGTAACTATCTTTGTCATGAGCATACATCATGTAACATACAAATAGGTCTAGAGGTACACATCTCAATGTCTAACAAAGTCTAACTGAGTCCAAATAAATGCTAAACTTTGAATTATTAAGATTAGTAAACAACAATGTTCTAACTACCTAAGGTCAAAATATGGGGCATTACATACACCTACCCTTCAAGAAACTTCGTCCCGAAGTTATGATCATTCACAATATAAGGAAAAATTTATCATACATCTTATATGTGTCTTGTATGATAGAAAACCCTATTCTATATTGGTCTCATTGTACCTTCACTGATTAAAACATGTCGAGGCTATTAATATATTGATTACAACTACCCCTATTTAGTAAGCACCTTACTGTGTCTCGACTCTATTTTATTATCACTTTTAATTTAATTAATGATACAATGCACTTTTGTTATAGATTTATTCTTCCTAAGTTCCATATATGACCCCCATATATAAAGTATAGTCTATTTGTTTGTTCACTAGTTAGAACATTAGCTCATCATCGGTTCTCTACTTAAGTGAATCTTATATTGAGTTTGATATAAACTCCAACATGTCATACATACAATCCCACTTTGGAACTTGATAATTATAAACAATCATTACTGACTTTGATGCATTACTCTATATCTACAATACATATGCCATCATATGAGATTGACATATAAAAGTTTTTTTTTTATTTTTTTATTATTATTTTTTTTTTATATGAACATAGATTAAGGAACCATTAATTGATTGTTATATGATGTCATCACTTCAAGTTTTTTTTAGTCATTGTCCCTAATCTCACTCTTTTCTTAAGTTATATACATTAGATCTTCAACCCAATTAATTGTCAGGTATAGAATTATTTTCATCATAGTTGAGGAAAATCATGATTTCTATCAACAATTCACTATTTACAAATGTTTCTATCCACAAAGATCACCATGTTGGTATGTGGGTTAACAAACATTTTTAGATCAAGAATAAATTTACAATAACGGTTCATTCCAAATTAGTTAGTCCTTGTCATTAAGGTGTTCATTTCTCACAATTGTACTATGTATGTCTCAAAAGTATCCTTTCTATACCTACATGATACTTATCAACTCTGGCCTCTTGCTCCTTTCTTCTCCCTTTCTAGAACTTCCAAGTACTATCCCCCTACTATGAGATAATTTTAACAATGGGAAGCACATTTCTAGCATTCATTTTCTAAACATATTTTCTTCACAAGGAAGAAAATAAAATAAAATAAATCCTCCTTGGTGAGCAAGTAATTGTTATATTTATTAATGCATTTCAAGACATGAGATCACATTTAGATAGTTATCCCCTCTTATAAGGGGCTTGTGCATAATAATCCATCACAACCCATTGGAATTGCTACTACCAAATATATTTAAGGGTGAAAGTGTTTCCTATTCCCAAAGGGGTGCCCCCTTGTCACAAAGCGATCTCTCTAAATCACATCAACTCCTTCCATGGGTACTCTCTTCATTCCTTGTTCTTAATCAACTGGTGTTAGCTAATGTACTTATCACCCCTCTTACTAGAGTTACAAATCCTTCACAAGGTATATGTGAACTCCACTACTTTGGTACAATTAAGTCAACACAACAATTAAACATGATTTGACTCAACATCATATTAGACAATATACCCTTTTTATACAATATGCTATAATTAAACGTATGGTCACGATATTTCACTTATCATTCTAAACCTAATTTATAGGTTCACAACATAGGCCCATTTACAGCATCCCTTGAATGTTTATAATATTATGGAACTAACATAAGCACCCGCTATAACACTATGTTGTCAAGGTCACCATACTAACATGAATAAATATTTAATACAGTCCACAATTCTTGCTATGGAAAACTTGACATTACACCATTTCTAGGGTCAAGACTCTTTCCCACCCACACTTAATTATAGAGGCATCTCATGTGCATAAACTATACTCCTAAGCTAGAAAAACTTCCATAAATTGCACCCCATATCAATTTCTTCAAAAACAATTGGTAGTGTTTTCATTAATTGACCGACAGTCATCTAACCACCTCTCTTGGGAAAACAAATGGTGTTGCATAAAACCACATATCTTCTCAATGCTCATCCACAACACATAAGAGTTATGTGGGGGAACCATCATTCGTCTCCACTCATAACAAAAGAACACCAAGGTAGATTACAACTTGTTAACCTCTCACAAAGTCGGCCCTTTCATAACTCACATGAAATCAATGTCTCTCTTTCAATATCCTAAATAAATAGTAAAATGTATATTTTATTTTACTATCTTTAAATAATAACATTTTTTTTTATCAAATTTGAAAATACTTAAATAATAAGAAATTTCATTATTATGGTCTAGTCCTTTTATTTTTTTATTTTATTTGCTTATAATTGACCTTTCATGTTGAGAACTTCAATATATATATACTATTTTACACATTTAATTTAAATTGTAATAAAATTAATTGAAAAGAGTTCTTATATTATAATTCCTACTTCTCCATATATAATATTTTACAAATTTAATTCAAATTATAATAAAATAAATTGAAAATTGTTTTTATATTATAATTTATAAGTGTCCATTTATAAAATTATCTACAATAAATTGAATAAATGGGATTTATTATCTACTTTCTGGCTACTCATCAACGTCTTGAATGCAACTCAATGCAACTCGGCCAACTATGAGCTGGAACAGTGAAAGCTTTCTTTATTTACATTTTTTTTTGCAAGATGTGTGTACTATGTAGGCATATTTAATTTGAATATTTTATGAAGCATTTAATCGTCATTCCTTCATCCTCTCATAGAGCTACCAGTTTCAATGGCGTATGTCATAAGTGTGTCCACCTATAGGGTGGTTTTGGCTCGGGTTCCTATGACATTGACCCTTTCAATTCCCCTTTATTTTAATAATATTTTTGTTTGTA
>SNQJ01S0028372.1:18281-75701 GCA_010110895.2 Picea sitchensis
ACATCATGCATTGCACCTATTATACATTCATAACATAACTTGAATTGGTATACATGTACCGAACTTACCCATTTTAATTTTCATGTTTAAATAATCAAATAACTATCTTTGTCATGAGCATATATCATGTAACATACAAATAGCTCTAGAGGTACACATCTCAATGTCTAACAAAGTCTAATTGACTCCAAACAAATGCTAAAATTTGAATTATTAAGATTAGTAAACAACAATGTTCTAACTACCTAAGATCAAAATATGGGGCGTTACATATTCGGTACCTTGGTGATATTATCCATATACCCCATATTGAATTTCCTTTCAACACTTCAAAAACATGCTTTCATTTATTTGTGATGAGGTCAATCAATGTATGAATTTCCTTTATCATCTCTTTTGGACAAGATGGGGGAAATCAATATATGAATTTCCTGTCACCATCTGTCTTTTTCAATTTTATTACTTTGAAGTGAGGGAAATCAATGTATACAAGATACAAGGGATGACATTTGTTTTTATCTAATGTAACGTTGGTTTGTATACATTTTGAAGATACTCTAAGATTAGCTTTCTTCCAATTCTAAGTATACCTTCACCTATAGCTAAATTACATTTGGAAAGAATTTATTTTTGAAGGATTAACCTTGAGAAAACTCATCTATTATAATATAATATTAAAGTTAAATTACTAGGATTAGCCTAAATATACTTTTTCAACTAGAATCAAGAAACGAATAGGATCTTTACCAGTCTTGTTAAAAATGGCATGCTTTAATTTTATAATATTGGCTAAGTTTATCATTTCTATAAATATTAACATGATTAAATAAGAAATACAACTTTATTTGTTGGTAACACTAATATTAGGGGTGACAGGTGCAAGAGAAGTTCTCATTAGCCCTCATGGACAAAATATACTTCACACGATTTTCTCTATCAAATCTAGATTCACACTTCAATCTATCCCGCAACGATGTTCCTACCTTTCAACATTTTTCATATGATTATCCTTTCTGTTTTGTACCAGTGATGATCACATACCCAATGATGATGACGTTACAAATTCCCTTTTCGTCGCCTCTCCAGTATTCTCGTCCAATAATGAAGTTATCTTTCAATTTGTGGGAAATATCCCTCATATATGTTATGAAAAGGCCTTACGTACACAACGAAATAGTAAGGAGATAAAGGATAAGTATTTACTAGATTTATATTGGATTTTAAGAGGAATTAAGCCTATTCATCCCCTTATTCCATAGAATCGGATATAAAGGAGAAATATGAGTCGTAGCCATGATAACAGTGAGTGCTTCAACTATGCAATTCATACCCTTCAGGAGCAGGTTTGGGAGCATACATAAATAATCCAAGAGCTTCAAAATTTGAATGATCAACTTCATCAGTGGCTCCAGTCACAATAATTGCAACATCGTGAAGAATTGACAATGGTAATGAGAGTTGTAAGCCAGAATACAAAGCGTTTAAGATCCCATCGTCGATAGTTAAGAAAACTACAAAGGCAACAACCACCAATCTTTGTTCATGTAGACTCTGTCAGGTCCAGAGCATCAATAACATTGTCTTCGTTTCCCAAGAATAATTCTCCCCAAACTCATCTCATTCTAGGTCGCAAAACAAAACATCAGAACATTGAAGAGGTTCCACAATTGGAGTTCCCAGCGAATGCAAAGTTTCAACATTTGGACAATCCAGTGAAAGTAGTGGAAATAAAACATGTAGAAGATACAATCCCCATTAGTATCCAATGATAGGTTACCATGTTATTTTTTTCTTTGTTTTTTGTAGCTTTCAAATTGATAAACTTGTGAAGGATTAAGATAGAGAGATGTAGGCAATTACTATAGAAGCTTTCTCCAGTTTTGGACTTAGAATCTCTGTAATTTTGTATCTAAAACTGTAATGATTTTTCACAGCGCTATTTTCTCTAATGAAATATTCAACTTCTTATATCAAAAGAAACTATTGTTTATTTACTGAAAAGCAAAAAATGATTCATAATTCAAAAAGAACTTGTTTTTTTTTAAGGAGCAGAAATGAGAAAAATATGTTTTTCTGAAAAAATATTTACATAAACTTTTTTTTTAGCAATCAAAACACTCAAATATCCTTAATTGGATTGTAAATCACAAATAATGATTTCTCAACCCAATCAGGGATTTAATAGGAAAATGAAATTTAAATGCCAATGTAAATCCAATCCACACCAATATGTATAATGGGAAACTGAAACTAAAACTTGAAATTAAATTATTTCATAAAATGCTTTAAGTGACACCCATTGATAGGGGCATCAAGAATCTCTCCATTTATATTTTCAAGAGAGAAATAATTTCTCCCTTCAACTACTACAATATTGAAAGGGCCAAACCAAAGATTATCAAATTTCCCATGCTTTCCAGTATTTGCTCTTCTAACTTCCCATTTCGGTACTAAATCTCATGGAAGAAATTTTGTCTTTGGATTTTTTGTCAAAAATAGCCTTCATCTTGTCTTGGTATTTTTTGAGTTTTTCATCAACTTCTTCTTTGTTCTTCTGGACCTCAATTAATTGATTCATTCTTCTTGTGAAATCATTAGGTTCTTCACCAACATCCTTCCCACAATTTAATTATAGGAAGAGCAATATTAATAGGTAAAATAACATCCAAACCATAAATCAATTGAAATGGTGACATACCTATTGATCTCTTGGTGTTGATTATGTTTTCTTAAAGTGAATATTTCAAATGAATATGCCAAGATTTTTTATTTTCAGTCAAAACTTTTTTAATTATTCTGATCAAACTTTTGTTAGAAAATTCTACTAGTCCATTCCCTTGAGATTAATCAGTTGTAGAATGACCCAAAATAATATTATATTCCTGACAAAAGTTTATCATAGAAACATATTTAAAATCTTGTCCATTGTCTGTAATTATTTTTCTTGGACAACCAAATCTAGCTAAAATATTTTCCTCCAAGAAATTTATTACCACTGAGTCTGTAGCATTCCTGGTTGGAATAACTTCTACCCACTTAAAAAAATAACCAATGGAAGTTAAGATCCATTTTTGTTGGGCACTGGATTGGGGGTGAATCTCTCTAATGAAATCTAAACCCCATTGTTGAAAAGGAGCTTCAATTTTAATAGGAACTAAAGGTAAAGTAGGGAGATTTTGTTTCCCAACAAATAGTTGACATTCTCTACAAGCCCTAACCTTAGCATTCACATCGGTGAAAAGGTTTGGCCAATAATATCCTGCCCTCGAGATTTTGTATGTTCTTTCTCTCCAAGCATGATGCCCCCCACATATTCATTTATGGAATTCTTCAATAACACCCTTTGCTTTAGACTCTATAAGGCATATTAATAAAAATCCCAAAGGATCTTTCCAATATAGTTTACCCTCAATTATGTAATATTTAATTGCTTGAATTTTTAATGTTCTTGCCTTTGATGGAGTCATATCAGAAAATGCATTGTAGAGTAAGAATATATGAAACTATATTCTTGTACCAGGGAGAAGAAGAAAGTTTTTCATCTATTTGAGTGATTGGCACTTCATCATCAATTTTTCCAATATCTGGTAAAGGATTTTCAGAATCAAAGTGATTTATTCCAACAGCTTTAAGATTAGATTCTGCAAGCAATTTTTCTAAACCTTGTCCTTTTATCAATTTATTTGGCTTGATCTTAGATCATATTCTTGAATCTTAGTCAACCACTTGCATCTTTTGCCTTCACTATTAGGTTGCACTAAAATTTCTTTAACAATATTGGTGGGTACATATCTTATCACTTTGGAATGTAATACATATGTCTTGAAATATTTAAGTGCTTTAACCATATAATAAGCTTGCTTTTCTAAAATATCATATTTCAATTCTACATCTCTCGAGATTTTACTAAAGAAGGCAATAGGTTGTTCAAATCCATCATTATTTTTTTGTAAAAGAACTGTTGCAAGTATATGTTTGGATGCAAAAGAAAAGATTATAAATTCTTTCGAATAATCTGGGCTTACTAGCACTGGTGCTTCTCCTATGGATTTTTTGACTCGTTGAAAAGATACCTTATCTCTGCTTGTCCATTTCACTTCATTGTCCTTCTTCAGCATATATGTGATCAATTTAATAATTTCAGCAAAATTTGGAATGAACCTTCTCAAACACTTGATTCTTCCTAAGAATGACTGCATTTATTTTTTGTTTCTTGGTATATTAATTTTATCAATGGCTTCAACCCTTTGTGGATCAATTTTAATTCCATATTTTGATATGATATGACCTAAAAAATTTACCTCTTGCATAGAAAAATGAGATTTCTTGGGATTTAGATACAAACCATATTTTCTGCATTTGTCGAATGTTTGTCTGAGGTGTTTCAGATGTTCTGTATCAGAATTGAAAAAAATTATCATATTATCTAAACAAATAACAACAAATTTATCTTTTTCACCCACAAAAGATAAATACATGGCTCTTTGAAATGTTGCACCTGCATTCATCAAACCAAATGTCATTTTGTCATACATAAAAGTTCCTCATGGCGTAGTAAATGCAATTTTTTATTTATCATCCTCATGAACAACTATTTGATTATTTCCTGAAAAACCATCAATCATAGAAATTTTATTTGCCCCTACTACCTTTTCAAGAATATGATCAATTTTGGGGAGAGGGTAATTATTGTTTAATGAAGTTCGATTTAGGTTTCGGAAATCCACACATAGTCTTATCTCCCCATTTTTATTTCTAACTAGAACCATATTAGCTACCCATTCAGAATATCTCAAAGGCGCAATAATTTTTACATCAAGAAGTTTCTTAACCTCCCTTTCTATTATAGGAAAAAGAATAGGATTGGTCTATCTAAGATTTTGTTTGAAAGGCTTGAAACCTTGTTTTAAATGAATTTTGTGCTCAATAATAGAAGTATCATAGGTTTTCAAATCTTGGTAGGACCATGCAAAAACATCTTTATATTCCTTAAGCAATTCTGCATATTTTTTCTTATGTTCAATGGGAAGATATTTAGATAACTTTAGAAGCTTTGAACATTCATTAGAACCAATATTACAATCTTCAAATTCTTTTGGTCAAGGCTACAAAGTAGATTTCAAAGGGATATAATTTTGATCAAACAATCTTTCTAAAGGAATAAGTCCTTTTGGAATCTGATTATTTTTCAACAAAAGCATTTTATGATTTGCAATTTTGTCTTTAAACTTCTCTTGAGTTTCTCCTTCTTGCATAATCCAAGCTTGATCATTTTGATTTTCTTGATCAATATGTGTTTCAGAACATTCATCCACCATTTCAAGAAATTTCTTTATTTGTTCATCATATTCAAATATTTACCCATAATGAACATTATCAGGTATTGAAGGTTTATGTCTCATCTCAATATGATATTTCAATTTCAAAACAATAGGTGGTATGAAAGTACTTGCATCTTTAGCCAACGAATCAACTTGTTTATTATGAAATCTTGGAATAGCATGAATGCTAAGGGATAGGAAAAAAATTTCAATCAAATCCCATGCACAATTTCGGTAAGATCTCATTCTAGGATGTTTAGCTTGATATTATTGTCTTACCTATTTCACAATCAATTCAACATCTCCATATACAATCAAGTGTTGAATTTTAAGTTTTCTTGCATCTTCCAATCCTAAAATAAAAGCTTCATATTCACATAAATTATTATTGTAATCAATATCAAACTACAATCTACAAGAAAATAGAATGTAAAACTCATCATTTGGTGCCACAAATAATACTCCAGGTCCATATCCTTCCCATGAAGAGGTGCCATCAAAATACATTTTCCACAATCCTTCTCTAATATTTACACACTTTTCATAAAAATGTATTTTTCATTCTCTGTAAAAGTTTCAAAATCATCATCAAAAGATAATATACAATTTCCTAAGTCTTGATCGGCAACATAGACTGAATAATTATTTGGATGTGTGGATCACTAACTATATAATCCAATCTTGTTTCTCTATACAGTCTCGTAAATTTCCCACCAAAAATAGTAATCGTGGCATATGTGATGCAGGAGCATCGTCATCAACATGCAAGTGGAGGACAACTCAGCGCCCTAGTGTGCATTTTGAATTGATTTCCAAATTTAAGGATGGCATATCATATAAGTATCTCAAAAGGATTGTAATTAAAGTTCTTAAATGATAAGAGGTTGAACCATCGCATGAGATCAATGGAGATTGTATTTTCTTTAATGTAATTAACAATAGTACAGATCTGAAGCATTCACCTTTATCTGTCTGTACCCATCCTTTATTGTAATTGGACTTAGTGGTTGAAATATTTTATTTTGATAATATAACACTAAGGTAGTCATAGGGAAAAAGATCTATGAACCTTCTTGTATAAATATATGTATGGTATGCCCGAATGAGGTTGTTGAAAGTTGTTGAAGTTGTTATTGTCGAGGCTATTGAGTGTTTGTTATTGCTCATTTTTATACATAGGAAGCTATATGAGCCCATGTACATATCATTTGAATGAATATAACAGAGAAGCGTTGATCCAAAATGTTTGGGATTTTTGTTACCGTGTCTATCTGAATGAATGGTAGGATTTATGTTTAATTGTATTCTTTGTTATTACTTGTTCTTATGTTATGAATGCATTACATGATTGAATGTATGAATATGTGAGGATTAGATAAGTTTCAATTGTTTCTCTTCTACGAGCTCATGCAAGGAGTGCATAGTGTCTGCAAGGTGTGCGTTGACAGAGTCTATTTTGACTCAGAAGCTCAGAAGACATGACATGAATCTTTATATGCAAGGAGTGCATAGTGTCTGCAAGACGTGTGTTGACAGATTCAGATTTGACTCAGAAGCTCAGGAGAGATAACATGAAGTTTTATTGGCAAAGAGTGCAAAAGACCACGCGAGGTGTGCATAGGCAGAAACACAACCAACGTCATATTGTTCAAGAGGAGCAATTGAGTCATGTAATAACTCTTACAAGGAGTGCACAGTCGCCCACAAAGGGTTTAAGTTGAAAGAAACATGTTGCAAGGTGTGCACAGGGTCGACATTTGGATAAGTGTCGAAGAAGTCATCTAGAGTGGTGCAAGGAGTGTGTGAGAAGAAACATCCTAAGAATATTAAAATTTTCAAGGAGGAACAAGCTCAGAAGAGGTAGCGGAAGGAAATTATTCAGTAGGGAGGAGCCCATGGAAAATTTCCAAACCAACGAGTGAGATCCATTCAGGAGGAATCGCGATATTTCCAGACTATGAGATCTGGGAAAGTTGCATAGAGGATAGTCTTAGATTCCTTTGGCACTGCATGTATTCAGAGGTTTGGAAGCATTCGAGGAGAGGGATCGCCGAAGTCCTGAAGGAGTGGGAAGAAATATGGACCGTTGGATCTGGGAAGGACACGTGGCAGAGATCTGTGTTCTTCGGAAGAAGAGTGCTTCAGAGGAAAGTGATAGCGGAGGAACAAAAAATTATGAAGCCGAACTACCATAGTCAATTGTGGTCGTCGATATGAGAAGGACACGCATCATCAGATCATGGAATCTAGAAGTTTGTACTTTGAAAAAGAGAGGGGGAAATTGAAGAACACATTCCCGAAGGTCATAAGTCTTGAAGGCTGGAGTCAACAAGATTCATTGATAAATGGAGGGACACGTGGAGAGTGGATATTTACTCCAGAGGATTGACACTCTGGGAGAAAGAGAAGTAGAGGAGTCAGTTACTAGAAGTCGATTGAAGCAGGAACAAGGGACGCATTTCAACCGTCGATCGAGGTGAGAATGTGGTTCTTGATTCGTAGCTCTGGGTACAAGTCACCTCAGAGAAAAAGGTGTTTGGAACACTCGGAACTCCTGAAGCCAGAGTCCCGAAGTGAATCACAATTGTTGGCTTCTAGAGACGAATGGATCATAGATTCTGTCCGGGTCATTTTGTCGATCAAGAGTTCAGAGGATTAAGAGTCAGTTGCACTCGAAACAACTGAAGCCCGAAGTCACGAAGAGGGAGAGAAATAGGTCATAACCCGTGGACATAAGGAAGAAGGGCCTAGCAAAGGTGCTATCACTCGATACTCAGAGTTAGCCAAAGTGCAAGAGAAGGCATGCGCGGGGGAATCAAGTCTGCATTGATAACCAAAGAGGGCCTGTGTGAATAAAATTCAAGGTCTAGCATAGGCTCGAAGAGTTTATTTGGCTCAATGAATTGAATATCCTTGACTCGGAGGTCACGCAGCTCCGAGGAGAGAGGGGGTCTGCATCAATATGTTATATCTAACTATATTGATCCTCCTAACTTAGAACCCCAAGATCTTGATAAAATCATGCCATATTTTGCAGGTACATCATCTACTACCACATCCATAAGAACACTTTTGATTGAAATTTAGGCCAAATTCACAAATAAGTCCTTTATCATACCCAAACACTTAAATTTCCTAGAATCAAAAGAATATAGGTCGTGTTAAGGTATGGTAATTTGCAAGCCCAATTTATCCATTATTAGCTTTGGCATCAGATTGTGTGAAGCACATGAGTCTAGCATACAATTATGTAGAAAATGATCATGTACAGTAAGAGTGATATAAAATGGAGCAACATAATATTTGTCATTTTCAATATGAGGCCCAAACATGATTATTGGACATTCATCCTGTAGATTAATCACGTCATCCTGACTATCTGAATCCAAGAAATTTATGAATTTTGAAATTATTTTTTTATATACCAGATTCTTTGCAAGTTCTATCAAAGGTACTGGAATCTTAATCTTATTCAATTAATTTTCCAGATTAAAAGTGATAACTGGTTTTTCTAATTATTTAGTCTGCACTTCTGCTTCTTTCTTTTACAATGTTTTAGTTTGTGTTTCATTTGTTTCAACCTGTTTCGTTCGAACTGTTGATGTTTCGGTTGATGGTTTTAAGACTACAACTTTCTTTCCTTTCTTTCGCAGAAAAAACCTTTTTTGGTTGACTTCTACCAACATTTTATCTCTTGGCCTTAAATCATATGTATCATGTAATTCGACCATTATTGAATTAGTAAGAACTTTGTATTGCGAGGTAGGTTCATCAAAATTATTAATATTTTTCTCATCAAACAATTGTCCAGATACTAAAGATAGTTCATAATCTTGTTGGGTTAGATGAGGTTCACTATCATCATCACTGAGTAAATTCATTCCCTCATCTATTTCTTTGTATTTTTTATCTTCATCTCCTTGCATTAAATTTTTGGTTTTAAAAGGAGCTTGAATTTTTTTTATCCTCGTTCTTAAGTGGTCCCTGTTGAAATTGAGGATTTGTATTGAGGTTTCTCCTGAATTGATTTGGATTCCTAACATAAGGGTCAGGTTTAGATTTTTCCATCTCCATCCTGGACATTTTATTTGAAAAATCATTAATTAACTTATCCATTTCATCTATTTTCTCGTCTTGTGCATTCATTCCTAAACCTGAAGGTCCTCCTTGTTCTTTTCCTCCATTTCAACCTTAGTTTTTAGTTTTCCTGATGCCATCATGTTACATTCAATTTCAATTTCATCATCTTGCATCTTAGCTAATGTTGTAGCTCTTCTCTCCCTCAAAAGTAATGTAAAATCAGAGTCAAATTCCCCTGCAAAAGTAGCTTTTGCAGCTAGTTGAGATGGCTTAACTTCGACTGGGATCTTACTGTAAAGCTTATTAAATATTTGGATAAATTCAGAAATTATTTTAGAAGGATTCTTTCTTAAAGCACCAAATTCAGTCAAATAATACAGGTGGTATTTTTTCTCACCCCATTGTCTTAAGAAAGCATTTTCTAATTCATCATAAGTTGTTATGGAATTTACAGGAAGTCCCCTAAACCAGGTTCTAAGTTGACCCTCAAAAGTTTGTACAAAAAATCCCATGTAAACATATTCATACTCAATGCCAAGTATATCAACAAATTGATCAAAGAATGCCATATGTTCAGTGGTTGTTAAATCCCCTTCCCTAGTAAATTTAGGTAAGCTTTTCATATAGTTATTAGTTAAATCATGCAAATTTGCAGGAAGGGATAAAGGAGGGTATCTAGCGGATACTTTGGAAAATATCCTTGGGGAAGGTGGTGGTGGATTCACTTGTCCATTTCCTCCACCTTCACCTCCTACACCAACCAGTATAGGTTTTGGAGATGAGATACGAGGACTTTAATGAATATTATCAAAGATTTCAAAAGATTGTTGCACCAAGTCCTTAATTGCTTCAGGGAGATAATAATAGTGGTATGCTAGGTAATCAAAAGGTGATGGGTATAATACATTGCAGAACCTTGACAACTAATACATAGTAGAACCTTGGGTTTTAGTGTTGTAGTGTCTCCACTCTTCCTTGACCAATGTAAGATAATATTCATAAGATAACTAGTAAGGATTGAACTTTAAGGGACGAATAGATTTTTCATCATCCTTTTCAATTTGTAGCATAATATGTAAGTGGTAATATGCTCCTATAGTTCCTATGCATCACCTTATCCTATTAGACCTATTAATAACCATCTCTGACAGTAAGAATTTTCCAACTCTTTTAGATATGCCTTCTTTTCCATCCCTAAATTTCATCCTTGTTGTAATAATCTTAATAGGTTTCACATCAAAAATCCTTGACACTTCTATTTTATGCTAAACATAATTCAATATATTATCCATCCTATCTACTTAACCTCTACATGTAACAAAATTCATATCCCCCCAATAGTAACATTTCCAATCCTTTAAAAACTTGATTAAAGAAAGCATCCCAAAACTCTTTTCTATTTGTATATGAACCATAAATATTGGATAGAAAATAGGTTTTCCATGTTTCTAGTGAATGAATTTTAGTCCATATTGTTGTAGAAACTAGAGAAAAAATTGAGTAATTTTAAGGATTTGTTCCACACAGTGACCACTCCCTATGATATACCAATTGCATCTAAAGATACAAATTCCCACTTTTTCACGAAACTAGATAGAATTCCTTTTATTTTTTTCTTCTTCACCATGGCCTCTTGCAACAATAGAATGTTCAACTAATGTCATTTTACTAAATGACAACATTTCCATCACAACATTCATCAAAATAGAAAACAATATTCAAGGAAGGGAAACAAGAAAGTATGGATCACATATGGCAAAGAACTTTAAATGATCATTTCATTAGGTGCAAATAAGATTTTGATAGACATACATTTGAAATATCATTCTTAAATCAAAGTCTTTGATATTACATGAACGTTATGTCCCAAATTAGTTCTCTGGGAACCTAAAAATTAATCTATGTCTTTAAAATAAGAGAGTAATGTCTTGAAATACAAATAAAATATTTGTGTTTGTCCTTCAAAGAGGACTGGGATGGGGCTCTCGCGGACCATGAAATGAAAATACCTAGAAGAAACAAGAAAAATAGTCAAGGATCGACTCGAGTATCATAGATTACTAGGAAATAGAAGATAATATGACAAATGACTATAGAATAAAGGTAACAAGGACAAGAATAGGGTTGTCACTTGACTCACTGTGATGGAAAATTCTTCTGAACCTTTTACCTATTTGTTGGTTCCTCTTTTGTATATGTTAGTTGTGTTGGAGGTGGCATAATTGCTGCAACTGTTTCTTGTTGATCTGGCTCAGTGATTTTGATTAGGGATTTTCTTAGCCACTCTTATATGTATACCCTCATGGGGGTCATTGTGATCTCATGCTTAGTATTTATTTCGAACAACTTATTCTGCATCTCTCTTAGTTCCATGCCTAATTGGTGTAACATGTCATCTACCTCATCATTTCTGTTGATGTATCTAATTAGCCACTTTTCAATTTCTTCCTCAAAGAATTCTATTGAATAAATGAACTCACTCACCCATGCAACTTTTAATACATCAAGTTGTTCTAATAATTATTCCTTAGATGAAAGTAGTGTATCCACTAATAAAATTGGGCCATCGATTTCATTTGTGAGATCAACAAGCTTAAAGAAAAGGTCACCTCTTTTATTCTTCACAACATCTAATTCATTTATCATTTCTCTTAAACTTTTTATTCTCTTCAAACAACAATAATTAATTTGTTTCATCTGGATGTTTGAAGGAAGGTTTTGATCTCTTATGTGTATATCACTTAGACTTGAAGCTTTGGATGAAAATGTTCCCACAACGTTTTTGTAAAAACCTTCATCATTTTCCAAATCTTTTTGAAGATATTCTTTGAAATTTTTAATCCTCATTGAAAAGTTGGTGGATCTATGTGCAAGTTCCTATATTTCTTTGATCAAATCTATTATTTTTTGTATCCTGTCTTCAACACATTTTATTATTTCTAACAACAGACTAGATGAACCTTTCCATTTGTTGTTTCTTTCTGGAATATCCTCTAATGTGAGTGCTTGTTGAACCATGTTTAATGGTCCAATAAAAAATGGTGTTGGAATCAGGGCTACCTCTAATTACTTTATTTTTTCCTTTAAAATTAAATTTTCCTTTTCAATGTTACCGACAAATTCTTTCAGTGCTTCTCTAGTTGTTTCATAAAATTGTACAATCTTTGATGGTGAAACCCCATTGAAATCAATATCCAATTTCCATTTCTTGGACATTTTCTTGTTTTTCATGTTTACTTTTTCAATTAACAAATTTTTAGAACTTATATTGTAGTCCGTGTAGTGTAATGTCACAATCTCTTCTTCAAATATTTTTGGTTCCTGAGTAACCAGAGCTTCGAAAATTTCTTGGGTTTCCAAAATTTGTTGTTCAGATGAGTTGGGTTCTTTGATAAGCTCGTCTACATCCATTTCCTTGGGGATTTATTGAGTTTCAATTATTTCTATCCCCTTTTTCTAGGTATCCCTTTTTATTTTAGCAGAGGTATATACAATGTCAGATTTTTCAAGATTTTTCTTTATTGGGTCCTTGTCACCGCCATCATCTGAGCTTCCAACATGTGTTTTCCTCATCTCCAAACTAATGCTCCTAGGTTTTGTTCTTACCGAGGTACTCTTTTGAGACACATTCAATGAAATGGGATTTTTATTTGTTGCGTCTCTACCTTGTTGTTGATATCCCTCATTGGTGCTAGATAATTCCTCCATATCATTAAAAACTTGGTCGGCTCAATTCTCGGGGAGATTCAAATTATCCCCACTTCCTTCTTTAAATTGTTCAGTATTGATAAAATAAGATGAATAACCGATTAGGGACATATGTGTAGTAAATAGATTATTTGGGTTGAAACCCTCAACAATTTCATCTTCACTTAGGCTGAGTTGGTCATGTTGACCTGCAAGTTCATCCAAATGGGAGATGTGTTTTACAATAACTTCTCCAACTTTCCAAGGCAGCGAGATGAATTGATTATTTATTTTCTCATTAAAGAAATGAGTCAAGGAATTATATTCCTTGCAAACTTCTATAACAAAATTCCAGTCTGATACATAGAAAGGGTGGAGGAAAGGTTTCTCTTCACAAACAAATAAACTTATAATACCGAAATATTCAGTGGTTTCAAAAATTCCTTTCTCTGAGAGAAAGGTGGAAACTTCGAGTGACAATATTGACGTGTTAGGGCCAAAGAATAACATTTTAAACTCCGAGATAAATTGTTATGAAGTGAGTAGAAATAATACTGAGCTTTGTGCCTCCACAAGACTGGATACTAGGCGAATATTGGTTCCACCTTAAATTTGAGACTCCTTTCCCTCGACAAGTCCTTAAAAACATGGCAATAAGCTATGGATAAAATCAGATAGGAAGTCATGTAAATTGTTTTGGTTTTCTTCAGACTACTTATCTAAAATGATATTTCATTAGAATTAATGCGACCACAATCAATGAGGGAATATTCATGCATAATGAAATGGAGAATATAAACAATATTTCTCAGCACAGAGGTCATGGATTCCAAAACAATAATACGAGAAAACGACGAGGAAAATTCCTTGTATGGGTATCTTAAGGAGCTTACCTCAATCTTTGAAGAACTAGTGTTATTTATTTAGACGACCAAATATTTATTGAGGATATCTTCTCATCCTTTGTGTTGTTTGAGGAATTCGTTGGATTCTTTGCCCCTAAATTTCATGGTGGGTGTCGGGAGTCATAGTATTCTGGTAAAAACTAAAAGATCTAGGGATATAGGTTGTTGTTTGTGAAGTTGGATTATTCATTTCCCTATATTGAATTTATTTTCACACCATTTAAGAAGTTGTTTGAAATCTGTTACCTCCATAACACAGCCAACAATGGATATGTTTGAGGTCCAGACCTGGTTTGTCTTCTTGTTAGTAGGAGAGAGGGCCTTGTAATAGTTGTAATATCGCGACCACTGGAACTCTTGGTCTTCATGTGCGAGTGTGTTTAGTGTATCTTCACAATACAACTCTTTTCTCTTACTTGAAATTATTGACACTACTTTTTGTTCTTACAATAGGTGTCACTACTATCGATATAACATTTTACAACTTGGCATATTAGTTATTATTTAATTTACCATGCATTTCTCTGATGATTAATCACCATAGATATTATTTCAAAGTTGTCCACCTGGATGACGAGATTTTGAATTCATTACAAGGATTACAAAATCTTTTCCACTTCAATAATGACATTATGTTCACATAAGTGGTGGCTGATGTGGCAGGGGAATTAAATGTGATCGATAAATGGTGATGTGTTGTCGTGGAAGATGGAAAATGGTTAAATATGGAGGTGCAAAAGAGGAATGGAGAGTGCATTATGGTGAAGGTGGGATCGCAGGTGCAGGACACAAGACACGATGATAAAAATAGACTAAGTATGGGAAACATTCATTATGTGTGTCGCAAAAGTAAGAGGGTCATTCTGTAGAACGTTGGATTGTGGGACATAAGACATGGGAAAAATTAAGTGGGATAAGATGGGTGTTTCGCATATGTAGTCTAAGAAAATGATTAAGTATGACAAAGGTAGAAGTTGCATTTTGGAGGATGCAGATATAGAGGTGCAATTTGAGGGTAGCATGATTGCGGGTTTGTAGACATGGGGAAATGTGGGTCCGAGACATGTTGGAATCCCGCATCATTAACCCCGCATCGCTTGAAAAATGACTAAGTGTTGAAGTTTGGAAAAAATAAAATGACTAAGTATAGATACATGAGATTACGGGTCTATGGACCAGGAAATTTGATAGTAGTGTGACCCAGAAACCTCATTTGAAAAGAGAAAAAAATGACTAAGTAAGGAAATTCAAAAAGAAAAGAAAAACAAAGGAAAAATACTAATTATGGGCATGCATATACAAACATTGATCAACAAATGTGGATCAACATCTGGCTCCAATCGTGGGACAATGACCCCTTGTGGGTTGCTAAGAATCCATAATCTTCTTCCAATGGGTTAATGGATTCAAAAGAGAATATAAAGGGAAATACAAATGGATTGATGAGGGATCTATAATGGAGTACCGAAAACAACTCTGTATAAATTTTGAGTTGGGGATTTTAATGGAAGAAATGTTTAATATATTTCTCATTCACAGGCAATGATTGAATCTCTCCTTTCATATCCTTCAACAACTATGAATTGTAACCAATAACATTTTCAATTTGATATGGGCCAATCCAGAGAGCTTCAAAATTTGTGTGAAGAGATGGTTTTTCTTTTGCTTTGTTTCATAACAAAACCAATTGTTCCTTTTGAAAATCCTATGGAGTAGTACTCTTGTCAAATTATATTTTAACCACTTATTGTCTTGTTTTTATTTACGACATCGTTTTTTCTCTTTGTTCTTCAAGTTGAAAAAGTTCACGATATCATTTTTGCAATGACGATTGTTCTTCTTTATCCTCAACATCTTTGGTATGTGCAAGGGAATTCAATTCAAAATGTAACAGTAATTTTGATTCTTTTCCATACACTAAGGTATATGGAGAATGTGCAATATTGTATTTTGGTGTAAGACGACTTGCCCAGAGGGCATCTATCAACTTGTTATGCCAATTCTTATGGTTGCTCCCAATTGTCTTCTTGATGATTTGAATTAATGTCTTGTTTGTTGACTCTACCAAACCATTTCCTTATTGATAATAATTGGATGAATTCCCCATTATGGTTCCATATTTTCCACAAAAGTTTGTAAATTTTGACCTAATGAAGATTGAGCCATTGTTTGTTATGAATTTTTCCGGTACACCAAATATTGACTGAACATTTTCCTTTAGAAAATGAATCAACTACACTGAATCTGCATTTCTTAGAACTACAAATTATTACCACTTGGTAAAGTAATCAATTGAAGTGATAATATAAGGATTCCCTTTTCTAGACTTAGGATTCATTGGACCAATCACATTTAAGCCCCATTGTGCGAATGGTTTGTCCACCATTGTAGATTGTAATGGCATTGTAGCTCTTTTCATTTTTCCTAAATTCTTTTGACATGGAGTACATTTTCGAATCAATTCATAATCATCTTTGAACATAGTTGGACAATAATAACCAACCTAAATGATTATGTGAGTTGTCACAACTCGCGAAAAATGTCCACCACAAAGAACACTATGAAATTATTGAAGTATTTCTCTGGACTTTGAATAATCTAAGCATCTGAATAGAACACCATCAAATTTTCTTCGGAACGATACACTTGAGACTAAAAAATATTGATTTGTCTTCATTTTAAATGTTCTTCTTTCTTTAGAAGACATTTCAGGAGAGAATTGACCAGGTTTCAGATAAAAAATTATGTATTTATACCATTTTGAGTTTGCTAAAATTGTACCCTGTATCACAACATCAAATCCATTGGGAGGAGAAATGTTCACAACTTCAATCCCAATCATGAATTTACATAATTCCCAAACCTTTATAGTTTTCAAAGGTTTAAATTCCAGATCATATTCTTGAAGCTTTGATAACCAATTTTCCCACTTGCCTTCTATGAGTTATTGATTAAGCAACATCTTTAATGATGAGTGTGGAACATAAACAATGATGTGGGTTGATCAAATGTAAGTCCTAAAATGAGAAATTTCTTTGACCAAGGAAAGATCTTTCTTTTCAATGATTAAATAATTTAATTTATAGTCATGCAAGGTTTTACCCATGAAAGCAATTGAGAGTTCTTCAAGTTTTTTATTTTTCTGGGTGAGGATAGAGGCAATAGTCTCTTTTGAATAAAATGAGTACAATATGATTTCTTTATCAAAATTAGGGTTGACAAGAATAGAGGTAGTAGTGATGGAATGTTTGATTTCTGTAAAATCCTTTTGGATATCTAGTGTCCATTTAAAATTTTGATCTTTCTTCAATAGTTTATTTATTGGCTTGACAATGGTATTATAATCCGGGACAAAATGTTGAACAAAGTTTATCTTCCCAAAGAAATAGTGTACTCCTTTTATTGATGTTGGAGGGTTTAGGTCATTTATTACATTGACTCTTTCTGGATCAATGTGAACTCCTTCTTTGCTCACAACATGGCCTAAAATATTTCCTTTTGTTATGGAAAAAACAACACTTTTTTGGATTCAAGTATATTCCATACATTATACACCTTTCAAAGACCCTTCTGAGGTGTTTGATACATATTGCTCTTAGTTTTGAATAAATTGTTAGGCCATCTTGGTAATATGCCATAAATTTTCCAATGAGATCTTTGAAAGTATGGTCCATTTCTCTTTGGAATGTTTCACTTGCATTCTTCAATCAAAATGACATTCTAATGTAAGCATATGTTCCCCATGGTGTTATGAATGTGGTTTTTGGTCTATATTCTTTTTCTACAAGAACTTGATTATATCCTAAAAATCCATCTAGCATGGACATCGAGGCAGAACCAGTGACCTGTTGAAGTAACATCTCCATATTAGGTAGTGGCTAATAATCTTTAATGCTTGCTCGATTGAGGCCTATGAAATCGACAGAAAGGTAGTTTTCCCCACTCTTCTTTCTTACCACCACAGGATTTGAAAGTCATTCTCAATGTCTAATAGAAAAAATTATACCTGCCTTTTTTAATTTCTCCAATTCTATCTTTACTAGAGGATTTATCTTGGGATTTATGATTCTTAATTTTTGATTGAAAGGTTTTGATCTGTCCTTGAGTAGTATGATATGTTGAAATATAAACTTGTCATATTCTTTTAAATCATCATAACTCCAAGAAAAAATGTCTTGGAATTTTTTGAAAAGCTTAATATATTGATCAATATTTTCAGTAGTGTAGCTAGTACCTAGATTTATGTATTTTGGAAAATCAAAATTACCAATGTTGATCTTTTGTGTTTCTTGAATTTTTTTGACAGATGGTTCCTCTCTTGGATCCAGAATGTTTGTTTGGCCATCTCTTGTAAAAATGGATTCAAAGTTGACATAGTTTTTTGGAGTAAGTTTAATATTTTGATCATGAACTTCCTTCTGATGATTTTGATTTTCTTCTAAATCATTCAACATTATTGAGTCATTATCAGTGAATAAGCTTACAATATGCTTACCATTTTCAAAGTCTTGCAAATATTTTTTATTGTCAGGTATTGAAGGCTAGAAAATTGTTTTTACATGAAAAGTACTCTGACTTTGAGAATCTTCTTCATTAAAAAGAGATGAAGTTACTGCCAACGAAACTGGATTTTGATTCTTTTCTCTAGGAATGAAAGAGATATTGAAAGAATTAAAAGAATCCATGAGTTCACAAACTCTTCTTGCATAATGCTTCCATTTTTCTTTCTTAATTATGTACTTGTTACCAATATGATTGATAACCAACTCTGAATCACCAGTAACTACCATATTTTCAACTTTCTTCTGAAGGGAAAGAATCATCCCTTGAATTAATGGCTCGTATTCTACTTCACTATGAGTACATGGGAATTCCAATATGATAGCATGTGGATATATACCAGATTGAGGGATTTTGAAAATAATGCCATCTACATTTCCAGATTTGGAACAAGCCCCATCAAATGACATCTTCCAAAACCCTTGGAAAGAGTTTTGTTCTTCATGCTTAGGAAGATTTATTTTTTCAATAATAAAAACAACATAATTTCCAATTCCAATGTCAACGCAATTTTCCATTGCTTCATTTTTCATTTTTCTTAAAAGATATGATATTTATATGCTCTTGAGGAACTTTATAGTCCCATCTTTATTCAAAAGCATCATGCAGCTTCCAACATTCATAATATATCCTCCAATTAATGAACATCAATCTCTTCCCAACAAAATGCCATATGCTGGAGGCAAATCAATAACTATAATAGTGAAAATTGTGGTGATATGAGGGGTTGTAGCTATCCCCGCACAAAAATATTTTATTTCAACATAATATGAGACTTTTCTTGAATCTGTGTCATATATGATTTCACCAGTTTCATAATGCCTCGTGCATTCCATTCCTAGCACTTCCATCATTGATAGTGGCATAATGTCGTTAGTGTCTCCACTATCAACCAGACAATTATGTAATGTGAAATCATGATTTTCTACGAATATGTAAAATGGTGGGACTTTACCCCTTGGTATTAATGATGACACATTCTATTGTTTCCTTGGACTCGTTTGAGATTTTTTCTATCCTTGAATTTGTGTCATCCAATATCTTCAAAATATTTTCTCTTTGTTGAGGTATCTTAACCACTTTCATAAATGGTAAGGTAATTATGAGCTTGGCCAGTTCATCAACCATATTGTAATTCATTTGTAGCGGAGTCTTTGTTTGATTAACAACTGATTGTTGTTTTTTCATCTCTGGACCATTATATTTTGTCTTTTATTTTTTGTTTTGTTCTTTGGTATTGGATTTATTTGCTTGTGTCCTTGTCTAGACAACATTATCTTGTGAAAATTTTGAATCTTCGTATTCATAAAAATTATAGAAAGATGATGACCCTTCAACTATTTGTACTAATTCCAAAACTTGATCTTGGCTAAAATCAAGTTCTTTATCAAATATTTCAAAATTTTCTTCTTCTATTATTTCTTCTAGCACAACAACATTTGGATTCAGGACTCTAGGTGTTCTTGGTCTATGTTCTTCAACTCTATCATTTCTTGTTCTTTGATCTTGTAATGGATTTCCCTTGTTCGGATTAGGTGGAACAAGATTCTCACCTCTCCTAAGTCTAGTGATATCATTCTACATTTGTCTAATTGTCCTAATCATCTGAGTTATTTCTATCTTTTGTCTTGTTTCTTGGGCGACTCCATGATTTTTTCTTACAATTGGGGGAACACTTTGGAAAATTCCTCTATTCTCAAAACTTCTTGAGGTAGATTCTTCTTGAGGTGATATGGAAAAACCAAACATTTTCCTTTGTACCCTTCCAAGGATGATACCAGGATCAACATTTGTCTCTAGTATGTATTCTTCCATATATGTTGCCTTATGGATGGCTCCATGTAAATCATTTATTTGTGAAGATTTGATTGCATAATTTACATTCTCAGGAATTGCATTCTTATAACATCCAAATATGATCTAAATTGGATCCAACAAGAAATAGTTGGCTATCGACACATGACTCTAAGATGATCAACAGATGCATTATTAAGGCTATGGAAGATGAAGGAAATCAACTTGTTGGCGTGAAGGGCCCCGTGGCATCATGATTGATGCCATTTTGTATGTAATATATGTAAATTCGAAAAATACATTATTGTATAAAATAAATAATGAGAAATTCATAATACCTTTTCCACGTGGGATAAAAGACAAACAAATAAAGAAATGAAGGAGAAACAAATTATAGAGAATTTGAAGTGTTGAGGACGCCCGACCTTCAAACTATCCTCCCAGTTGACTCAACATTCTATATCATGTATCCTCACAATGAGAAAAGGGTTCTTTGGTTGTGAAGGATGTAGAGAGGTTGCCTAGAT
This sequence comes from Picea sitchensis, assembly GCA_010110895.2. Taxonomy (NCBI): domain Eukaryota; kingdom Viridiplantae; phylum Streptophyta; class Pinopsida; order Pinales; family Pinaceae; genus Picea; species Picea sitchensis. The sequence goes on from SNQJ01S0028372.1 coordinate 39,156, forward strand.
GTAACTGAGGAGCATAGAGATGAACCAAAGAGCCTGTAACTTTCCCATTGTTGAATAAATAAGATCTTGACCGAAGCCAAAAGAATGTTGGTTTTCCCATTTGGATTTCTAGGGTAAATTCTTAGTTTTAAGCGTTATGATTGTCTGTGATCGTATTTTTTTTATGAATGGTTAATGTATGCATTGTAACTTGATGGTTGTCTACATTTTATTTAGCAAACAGAATTTTGTACTAGTTTGGAATTGATCTCATTTAATGTGAATATGGTCATTATGGGTTCGTAAGCTATCCTAACAAATATTTAACCATAGTCATGCAATGATTTTTGTGTTGGAAAATTGACAACCATCCTTCCCGATCCATTATGGATTACTTGGGGGTTTCTAATTTCATTTTTTGATTCGTTGGGCATATTCTCTACTTGCTAGGCATTTTTTCCTTTGCCCATAAATCATCGACAACATATAATGTCAAAATTTGGAGTCGTCTAGATATTCGTTAGCTAACTGTGACACACATACACATTTTAAAAGTTCAACCAATGCCTATTTCTCCCCAAAAGATTTTCCTCTATCATGGATTACCATAATCAACTTCCAAAATGTTTTGATTCACCGTCGGTAGCCAAAACCACCCTCTACACGTTTTTACATGCTCTCGACTATCAAATTCTCTCTGTATACTTTCCCCACAGTTCTTGGTTGAAAAGCTGATTTTCAATGGATTTTCCTTCATGGTTGGTCATCAAATCCGCCCTTTGACTAATCATTCTTCCCATAGGTCAACCCATTCTGGTTGGTATTTCCTTTTGGTCAACTCCCTTTCCCCATTCGACCAGTGGTCATTCTTAGTTGACCCAATTCTTCCTCACTTTGACCAGGTTTCCTTTTGGTCGGGTTTGGATATTTTGGTAGAATCAACTTGGTCGAATTGACTCATTTCCTTTCCGACTCGAATGGACTCATTTCCTTTTCGAATCAACTTGACTCATTTCTTTTCGATTCGACTTGACTCATTTCCTTTTTGAATCAACTCGTGGCTTGAGGGGTTGAGAATTTCCCATCATCCAAAGAGCCAAACTTATAATTATTTAACAAATAATTATGTGTTGGTGAGACGGAAAGGATATAAACCTCCCATTTATGAATGAGATGGTATCAAAGTAGAAGTTCAAATTCATTCAANTGAGGGGTTGAGAATTTCCCATCATCCAAAGAGCCAAACTTATAATTATTTAACAAATAATTATGTGTTGGTGAGACGGAAAGGATATAAACCTCCCATTTATGAATGAGATGGTATCAAAGTAGAAGTTCAAATTCATTCAATGAGACCTGTATGGTAAGTACCTGTAGTGATTCCATAAGAAGAGGACAAGAGTTGTTTCCAAGGCTAGAGCAAAGTAGAGCATCAAGAATGTTAGGGGAACATTATGAAGGAGAAGAGGAAGAATATATCAGGGTCAGATTGGATCAATTTGAGCAGAGTTTGGTCACATTGACGTCCATGGTGTCACAACTATTGGCAGAAAAGAGAAGGGAAACACCATCAACATAGACTTGTCATCAAGGCCACAAGAAGGAAGGAAATAACCCAGAGACGAAGCGTAATACTGAGCCATAGATGGGAGACTGAAACTACAACAAGGCACATGTACCTTTTTGTGTAGAGGCCAAGGTGGAGATCAAGCATTATGCCGAGGAAGTAGATGTTATTAGGCTGAACCAATGGCTACAACAGATGGAAGTATACTTGAACGTGCATGAAGTAACTAAAAAACAAAGATTACTTTTTCTCGGTTGAAGCTTCAAGGACATGCTTTGACATGGTGGGAGAGTGATGCAATAAGAAAAGAACTAGGAAAAGAGCCACTAGTGTCTGATTGGGAAGTGTTCAAGAAAATGACCAAATATCAATTTTATCCAATAGGGTATGAGGAACACCAACAAATAATATGGCATTACTTCAGATAGAGAAAAGGACAATAGTGCAGGAATTCACGACAGAGTTCAAGAAGAAAGAAATTTAGATGGGAGGCTCTCTCAAAATCCCAGATATGTTAGTCAAGTATTTGGGGGAATTTTTGCCTCAAATTCGTAGGCAACTGATGTTATTTATAATGAAGACAATTGATGAGGGCAATATTCAAGCACAATACCTTAAGGGAGACAAGCGAAAGAAACAAACAAATCCTCACAAGCAAGTAGAACCACAAGAGAAACAAAGAAAGAAGAAAAACAAGAAGAAGTGTAATGAGAAGAATATTCTGGCAACAACACAAGAAGAAGCACCTTCCACCCAATAATGTAAAGGATGTGATAAAAAGGGACACACTGAGAATAATTGTTGGAAATTTCATCTTGATAAGTGCCCCAAATATTTTCAGAAAAAGAAGAAGAAAACATTGATATCAATTGATGCTATGGAAGGGGTGGAGAGAACATTAGAGCCAAAAGGGAAGATTAATTGCACTAATATTTATAAAGAGGTGGCACTAGTTGGTTGCAATCACAAGGAGGAGAAGGCGATGACTGCACTTTTTTTCATTAAAATCCACATGAAGCAAAGAAAGGTGATTTTTTTGTTCGATCTAGGTTCACAGTCCAACTTGATCTCTGCACAATTGGTTAAGAATATTCAATTAGAGACTCAATAGCATCCACATCCATACCCCCTGGGTTGGGGAAGGAAATATTTGAAATTGAAAGTGAGAAAGCGGTGCAAATTTAAGTTTTCCATCAATCAAAACTTTTTTAATGAATTAGTTGCATATGTGGTTCCTCTAGACATATGTGGAGTCATATTGGGAAGTCCATATTTGTATGTGAGGGATGTCATTTTCAGAAGGAGAGCGAACCGGTATAGTCTAGTCAAGGATGGAACATCTTATGCCATAAATGCACACCATGATAAAGATAAGCTCTCTTTGATCAATGCTCATCAAAAAAGAAGAATCATGGGCAGTACAAAGAAGGTTGTCTTGTTATTATTGAGAGAAGGAAAGCAACAAGAAGAAGGAAACAAGTTGGAGATGAAGGAATCATTGGAAGGATGTAGTGGAAATTAGTGTCAACAACTGATTAAATCCTATAGGGAAGTGTTTCAAGAGCCTTAGGGAATGCCACCCAAGAGGAGGTTGAACATGAGATTCAGTGGTTTACGAAGTCACCACTTCCTAACATTGGGATGTATAGGAAGTCCTTCATCGAAGCAGATGAAGTAAATAAGTAGTTGCAGCAATTGTTGGAGCAAGGAATCATCAGACCTAGTACATCACCATGTGGTTCACCCATCATCATGGTGTCAAAGAGAGATGGAATATGGAGGATGTGCATTGACTACCGAGCCTTGAATAAGATCACCATTAATAATATATATCATTTTCCAAGGATTGATGACTTGTTGTATCAACTGCAACAAGAAAAATTCTTTACTAAGATGGACCTCAAATCAGGTTACCACCAAGTGAGGATAAAAGAATAAGACGTGTGGAAGAAAACACTCAAAAAAAGACAAGGTTTGTATGACTGGTTAGTAATTCCTTTTGAATTATGCAATACACTTGCAACATTCATGAGACTCATGAATGAAGTACTATGTCCCTTCATTGATTATTTTTTAATAGTATATACGATGACATACTAATCTTTAGAAACACTTGGCAAGAGCACCTCTCACATGTGACGCATCTATTAGAGACCTTGAAGAAGAATCAATTGATTTTCAACTTGAAGAAGTGTGAGTCTAGAAAGACTTCCTTGATATATATTGGACACATGATTGGAGGAGAGTTGTGGGTAGATCCAAAGAATATTGCAACCATCACCCAATGGTCTACTCCCACCAATGTGATAGAGGTCAGGAGTTTCATGGGAGCAACTTAGTACTTAAGGAAATTCATTGTAAAATTTTCCATAGTAGCAACATTGTTGCATGCCATAACTGCCAAAGGAAAGGTCTTTCATTGGGGAAAGACACGACAAAGAGGATTTGAAGACTTGAAGAAGGAAATCGATGATGCTCCAGTCTTAGCCATGCCGAATTTGCAACGATCTGTTGAGCTAGAAACTAATGCTAGTGGATATGCATTGGGAACAATACTCATGCAAGGAGGAAGGTCTGTGTGCTACCATTCATATTTTTTTCATGGATAAGTGCTTGATTATCCCATGTATTATAAGGATATCATTGTAATTATACAAGCAGTAAAGAAGTGGAAACATTACCTCTTGGGAAAAGAGACTATAATACACACAAAACATCAAGCCCTTCAGTATCTACAAAATTAGAGCAAGATGCAACGAGTGAGACATTACAAATGGTTAGGTTTATTGCAACAGTTTCATTTATTGATTAAGTACAAGAAAGGATTCATGAATAGAGTAGAAGACATGCTCTCTCGACTACCACTGAAGATGATTGCAACAATTGGAATGATAATGTAACTTGAACCTTTCACTCATGAACTTCTGAGTGAAGATTATGAGGGAGATGAAGATTTCAGAGGAGTCTACAAGCAGCTAAAGGAGAGGGTGGTCGTTGTCATGGAAATAAATGAATACCACCTCCATGATGGGATGTTGTATGTTATCCCTAAAGTTGTCCCTGACTACTAAGGGGCAAGCTAGGGCACCTTAGTTATTGCAATGTTTTATATTCGTAAAAAAAATGAATTTACAGATTTGGTTTGTGGATCAGGTAGTGGATAGGTTGGACAATAAGTGATCATATTACACTTTTAGATCAGGTTTCTAAAACACTCATCTTATTAAATGACATTCATTTTGATAAATTAGATAAAATGGAGACAAAACAGAGGAAAAGAGAAGTTACAAGCTTCACAATCTGTTCACTTAAAGAGATGTAACATCCCGCTCTTGCGCACACCTGATTGGACTTATTCTTTGAGGACACTTGAGTGCAAGTGATACTGTTCACTATATGATTGATTGATTCGATTATGGAGCATGATGATGTTTGTGGATTTGATGATATGTTATTTGATGATATTTATATCAACATGTTCTTTTGACTAGTTTTTCCTGAGTGTGTAAGACTCTGGACCAAATAAGGATGTCGATGGCATCGATGGGCCTCCTTGGACTCTGGATCAAGTCAAGGGGTGAAATTTTATGGTTTGAGTGTTTTTGATATTGCATAAGTGACATATGGCTACTAGATTATGATGTTGATTTTGATCGTTGACATGTTTCCTTGATGGATGCAGGCTAACGATAGCTTTCCAACTAGACTCACTTTTGGAGTAAATGGGTCACACACAAAAACCAGAGACATTGAGGGAGAGGTGTGGTAGCAGCCTTGCCATAACCTACTAGCACTCTGTCGTGACTCGAACTGTAGTTTAATGATTACCTATTTTGATAGATCCACAATGTCGTGAGGGAAGACCGTGATAGTCGTTCACGATGATATTAAGGGGTGTGCAATAAGGCAAAGTCTTTATTACTTAGAGGCCCTTAGTCTCCCACAAGGTCATCTGACGGAGTATTGACTCCAGGGGTTTGACTTCTACCAAAATCAGACAAAGGGGGAGTGGAACCCTTGGAGCACATAATGCGTCTTGAAGGGCATGCCACATAAATAAAACATGAATGCAGGCGAGTGGCACCCTTGGAGCACGTAGTGCACCTTGAAGGGAACATCACGTTTTTGTTAACACTGGTAAGTTAAAGAACTTAGTACCTATAAAGCTATGTCTCCTTAGGACTTGGTCAGACTTAAAATGAATGTTGCAGAGTAAAGATAAATAATTATAATTTTCCCTTAAAAACTATTGCCAAGCCTAGTGAATTTAAAACCTAAGTCTAAGTAGAACATGTGAAAAAAAAAAAACTAAATGGACATTTAACAAAGGAGGGGTAAAAAAAATTCAAACATTAATAATTAAAGTAAAATTTTAATGAAGGATTAATTTATTAAAAAGGTAAATTGTTGTTTATGTGTAGACTTGCTAATTCTGAACTTAAAAGAAAATGGGAAACTTAAAGAAAAAGGGGAATGTGGAACATAGTAGGGAATCTAATCTTTGAAACTTTCTAATTGTGAACTCAATTATGATTTAAGATATGAGTAAGTCATTTAAGAATTGTAAGGGAATAAATGGACATAGAGGAGCGTTTTTAGGAACACTTTTAGGTGGGTGAGGGAAATAGGAAAATTTAATTAATTAATTAATTGAATTTCTGGTGCAACTAAGGGATCGGGTGACATGTGTACAAGGGAGGTTTTTCCTAATTAATTTTTAATAAAAATAATTTAATGAGGGTTTTGGAAAATAATCACTAAGAAAAATCTATAAAAGGGATGGTGGAGGAGGAGAATGGATCATGTCTGGTATGCATAAGGTTATGCTGCCAGATTTTATCTTGACTGAAATTTTTCTTGTGGGAGTTGGGATACCCAGCTCGAATAACGAGTGGTAGCCTAACCTTGCGAGGCGAGTTGGGAGCTATAATCTTTGGTTGTGAGCGTGGACCCTTTGTATCTCGGGGGGCTCAGGGGGAAGAAGACTACCCCTAGCATTGACTGAGAGGTATCGGTGAGGTCTCAGTAGTTAGCAAGCATGAGTTGGATGGAGCGCAAGTGCAGGACATCCACTTTCGGCTCTTCACCATTGGCTACGGTACGCATGTGTAATTTTGTATTAAAAAGGTAGTTAAATTTTCTGTATATGAATATCTATCATGGAAGGTACACATGTGTAAATTGTATTAAAAATGTAGTTAAATTTTCTGTATTTGAATGTCTATAATGGCAAATTTTGAATTGAAATCTTGATAGCAGTTGTGAAATGTAATTCAGATAATTTTTATTCCATCTTCGAATTAAAATTGGTTGCAATGATTTATTAAGAATATTTTCGGAGGAATTGTTATGACAGCTAGTGAGTAGATCTGTGTTAAAATTCTTAGAAATTACACTCCCTCCCTTGTTTCCATGTCAACTTAGCTTGTTCTAGCTTCCCCCCTCGCCATAGTTTTAAAAGGGGAGCTCACTCCTAACGGAGATCTCTTGTGCCTGGCCTTGTCCCTGCCCTTCCTTTACAAAGGCATCCTCGACATCGATGGTTTATACCTCTGTGATTCCCTTTTAGAATCAACCCTTGCCAAGAAAAAAAATGAATTACTCTGCGTTTCTCTATCGGATTTAGCTCCGCTTGTTTATTCCTTAAATCTCTGTGATCCCAGACGTTTACAGTGGATTTCTAATCAACTGATCAACGATTCCTTTTACTTGTATGCGCAGTGATTTTCTTGCTGCAAACTCTGTGTTTTTAAGGCCTTCGACCAACATGATAACCATTCCATTTTCCTGGTGTGTCCACCCATAAAACCATCTGCGTTGTGTTTACAATTTCACCCAGCCATCTTGAAACTCTTGCCCTCCATATCGGGGATAACCCTCTGCGTTGTTCTTAGGTGAAAAATACCCACTAGTTAATTTAGCGTTGTTAATTTAGTTTAAATCAATAGCGTTGTTAATTTAGTTTAAATCAGCATGGTTAATGTAGCGTTGCAATCCACTCTGCGTGCAATTTTAAATTACAGAATATTAAGGTTATTTAGATTATGGACAAAATTTTGTATTTAAAAGTTGTTTATATATGAAGGATATTTAATAATTGAGAGAGGATGATTTGGACAATGGGATGAGGTAGGAATTCTAAAGGTTATTTAAGTTTTAATAATTTTGAAAATAAAATAGATGATGATTTTTATGGTTGAAGAACTTTTTAAGAACTTATCAGTTATGTTTCTAATCATTAGGAAATGGAATAATTGAAGATGAAATTATGTTGAAAAGGAATTTTTGTTTAATTGAGAATAGGAGGATGGTTGAAAACTAGACATGATAAAGGGCTAAGGATTTAAAAGTTATTATTTATGTTTGCAAGCAATGTTATAATAAATTGAGAATGGGAGGATGATTGGATAAAATGAGGCGATAATTTAAGATTTTGTTTATATAAGGAAATGTAAAAAATACATTAATGGTAACCCGTGCACCATGTCAATTATGAGTTAGGATTAATATGTGGTTGTTGATCTTTTTCCTGCGCAATGTATGATAATGGAAATGTTGACTGTTGTTAACACTATCCTCGCTCGTGCTGGGAAGTGTATGTCACATGTGTCGGTTATTAGACGCTTGTGCCTTGATGATCGTGGATGTTATTAGCATAGTCATTTATATTCCCTTGAGTAAATCTTCTAATTTCTTCAAGCATCTTGGTGTGATTTTATGCTAGGATTCATATAATCGTTACTTTTTTTTCCTTCTTTTAGATATCGTCGAGTTGTGATGCTTGTTGTATTAATGACATTACTTTCCTTGCATTTAAAAAAAAATTACTTCCTTCGCGTCGCTTGTTGTCGTAACGATGGGGTTTGTTACAATATAAGACTTTCTAATCCCAAATATCATTTAGAAACCAGAAAGAATAACTTAAACAAAAATCCTGTGACCGGTGATATACAAATATTTATTAACATTTAAAATGTAACAAGATAAACCAAATGCTTTGCAAAAGGTTCAAATGCATTCAAGTAAGATAGAATAAATATAAGAGAAGAATAATATAGTCTAACCATCATAATGTATTTTCCATTGAGTGCAAAATGTAATATATTCCAGGTATTACAATCCATATTGATATGTTCCTTCAGTCTCACCAAATCGGAACCCCTGACTCTATCATCTAATCCCCATTTTATACAAAAACTTGATCTCCATTTGGATTTGAAATCCCAAAACTTAGTAACAAAATCAATATATATGGTTATCAATTAGAGACTAAATTTAATAAAACAACAACAAAATCTTGGATCTAAGGGAAATATCTCCTATCATAACTTCCTAATATATGTTTGACCCTTACACATAGGATCTGCAACAATTGTTCTTGGAACTGATACGCTCAAAACTTAGACCTTCAACTTTATGCTAGATAAATGTCATTCATAATGATGATTCTGATTGCAAAAAAAGATCTTCGATTCCCTGCATTTCCTCATTATTATGTCAAAAAGGAGAGCTACAAGATCACTATTTTGATGCACGAACCCAAAAACATGAATTCCTTTTATCCCTGAGTAGAAGTTTTCCCTTTAGATTTTTCTTGCTGCAATTTAGTTTTAAGCACAACATTACTCTAGTACAATTTCATGTTCATTTTTTCTAATTGTCTTTGACAATTCATGATCGGTTTTGTGCTTTTCTTTAAACCTTTGGATTTTTTCCTGTAATTTAGCATTCCATAGCTCCAAAGTTCGCTCTTCATGTTTCAATTCTTTAATGACTACCTGAAATTCCTCAATCCTCTATTTTGTTGGTCCATCCTCTATTTTTTCCTTGTCTTCACCTTGATTTTCTTATGATGCGGGTCTATTTAGATCAATAGATAGTTTAGGTTTTTTGCACCTTATTTTATATTTATGTTCTTTTTAGGATGTTTCTTCAATGATTTCCTCTTTCAAAACTTTAGATAGGCTATATGTATTTTCCATATAGGACTCTGACAACTCTTGTACCTCTAGGTTGTAGGTGGGATCTTGTTTTGTTCCTTCATCTGATTGAGAAGATTCAATTTTAATTGTTGGTTGTTGTTGTTTCCCCTTTCTACTTTTTCTTCTTGGCATATCCCTTAAGGTTTTGATTGCCAATCTTTCTTTCTTAGTAATCTCAGGATTCTTCTCTGAACTATCATCATCTAGAATAATCAAATTCTCCTTTTTAAGAGAAGGTTTGAACATAGCCTTTGAATTAAGCCTCATCTTATTCGTAGGTCGTGTTTTATGTCTGTTAGGGTAGCTGACAAGTTGTTTGACTTTATTCTTTTTGCTCTATATTTTCATTGGAGGCTTCTCAACTGATCTATCATGAGTTTTTGTTTCAGGCTCAATTTTTACCTTTTGTAATTCCCATGTTCTTTTCCTTGTCATCCTTCTAGTATAAACTCTATCATAACCCAAAAATTCCAGTTTAGAACCAGAGAATTCAGATTCCTGCTTAATTTCTTCCTCCTGTTGTAAAATGAGCTTCCTTTCGCTTGATTTGGCCTCTCTAGTTACAGGAGAAGCTTCTTGTACCTTTGTTGTGCTTTTTGATCTGCTTCCCTTTCTTGTTGAAACCCTAGTTTTCTTGTCACAAATTATCTTTTCTGTTTTTAAATCCTGTTCTCTGAACCCTAAGGAAGACAATAATTGTTCCCAGGACACTTGAACTTCTCTCAATGCATACATAACCAATTTTTTAATTAGACCTTGGTGAAATAAGTTTTTATGACCAGTTTTAGGATGACTCGATATCCTCTTCACCATTTTTGTCAAGCTTTTTAACAGGTAAAAGGGAAAATTAATTTTTTGATCAACATTTAAATGCATTAGAAAATACATGTGGTAGAAATGAATGATGGAAAACCTAACTTCACAAGTAATATACTTTCAGATCATTACTAAAACACTTTGCCATTCTTCCTTCATCCATTTATTCATAATTCCTTGGCTCCAATCTGGGTTGCAATATTTTGGCACAAGGAATTGATTTCACAGGTTTGTAGGTAGTTTTCCTTTCTTCCACCAACTTTCATGCTTTATAGGAAATCGAGAAGTTGTTGCAATAGAATTCTTAGTGACATGAATGATCACATTTCCAACCTGAGTCTAGAACACGTTGAAATTCTTGGCAAACAACATAAAAAATTCTTCATGGTGACCCTGAAAAGTGTAACAGAACTTAAACCATTCTCCCTGGATGAATTTATCCATAATATCAGGGAAAGCTTCTAATAATTTGATCCCCTCAGGTTCCAATCCGAGAACTCGACCTCCCTTATTTGGAGACATATTGTTCAATCTAGCACGTCCACACCGACCATGAGCTAGGTTAAACCTGCTAACAATTTAGGGTTTTCTCGTGTTCGAGCTTTCAAAACTACCTGCACATAACAATTTTTCATGAACTAATTCGTGGCCCGATACTTGGATTTGATGATCACACGAACAATTTTGAACCGATTTTCATTAAATGATGCACAGGGATTGTAAAACTGATTTATATCTAACATGATTTAGAATCATAACCATTTGCATGATCTTCTACACAATTTCAATACAACTGGCACGATATTTGTTTGAAATACACTTAAAGCAATGATTTCCTGGTGTCCTACAAGAATGGAAACATTCTTGTAGCATCCTTTTTATTCCTTTAACTTTGGAAAAATGCACTTAAGAATAACATATCTGATGTGACACATCTCTTCCATGCAGAATTTAAAAATTGTCGTATAAGAAGAAAATGAAAAACAATTAAATAAAAGAAAATCACAACAAAATGAGGGGTAAAGTGTTTAAAGGGTGCAAGCAATAAAAGAAAAAAGGCTCAGGACAGGTTTTGATAGAACAAGCTAAAATTTAAGAACAAAAAGGTGGTAATAGGATTAGGGACTAACACTAGATCCATTTGGGGATAATGCTCTACTTGTGAGACATTAAGAACTACATACCAATGCCTTCTTTTTCAATTCTACCACTGAAATTTGTGACCTTCACTCTATTCTTTTCTTATCTGTTCTGACCTATGTTCTTTTATTATCTATTCTGAACTCTATTTTATCAAATATCACCCATTCATCATTTCTAAAAAACCAAACTATAAGAAGATAGTTGTAGACTAGTGTCTCCATTAGGCTATGGAGTCTTATTTGATCTTCCAAACACACAAAAATAAAGTAATATGTACAAGATAAATTAACCTTGGCTCTTGAGGTAAAATAATGTTTTAGAAAACACCCATTGACTGGGCCTCCAAATATCTCACTGTCATCCAAGTTCTGTAAGACAAAATTGTTGTTGTTCATAATTTTGGTTATTTTAAATGGGCCAAACCACAAATTGTCAAACTTACCATGTTTTGGCTTCTCCTCCCTTATAGCATCCCATCTCAAAATAAGGTCCCCTGTTTTGAAACTGTCCTTCTTAGTCTTCTTATAAAATGTTATTTTGAACTTACTCTGATAAGTCTCATATTTTTCATTTAGCATTTGTCTCCTATGTTGTACCTCAATAATCTGAAAAATTCTTCTTTGAATATCATTGGGTTCTTCCAATTGTTCTTGCAAAAGTTTTAGTATAGGTAAACCAAGTTGGTTTTGGAAAATAACATCTGTCCCATAGACCAACTAGAAAGGAAAAGTGCCAATTGGATTTTTGGTGCTAATTATGTCATCCCATAAAGCATATTTCAGTTTATAATTACATCCCTTTTTGTTATTTTCCAACAATTTTTTGATGATTCTAATCAAGATTTTGTTGGAGGATTCTGCCAATCCATTACCCTATGGATAATAAGGAATAGAATGTCCCAGAGTAACATTATACCTTTCACATAATTCAATCATAACAACAAATTTAAATTCCTGAGCATTATCTGTAATTAATTTTCTAGGACAACCAAATATAGAAAATATATTTTCTTCCAAAAGATTTATAATTACCTTATCAGTTGCATTTATGGTCAGGATAGCCTCAACCCATTTCGTAAAGTGATCAGTGGCTGCCAATATCCATCTGTGTTGTCCATTGGAAGGAAGATGAATTTCTCCTATGAAATTCAAGCCCCATTGTTGGAAAGGGCTATTTCCAACAAACTTTTGACACTACTCACATGCTCTAACTTTAGAAAACACAACAGAAAATAGGGTGGGCCAGTAGTACCCATCTCTCAAAATTTTAAATGTTATAGCTTTCCAGTGTTGATGTCCTCCACAAACACCTTTATGCAAGTCATTCATAATAAAAGTTGATTCATCCTCATCAATACATCTCAACAAAATTCCATTGGGATCCTTTCAAAACAAATCTTGATTAATAATGCAGTACTTTGCATCCTTTAGCTTGAGAGATATGCTTTTATATTTATCAAAATCCGATGGACACTGAAAAATTATGCAAAAAATAAACTATGTCCTTATACCATGATGAGGAATGATATTTGTCCAATACTTGTAAGTTTTTGTCTTTGTCCCGTGATACTAGAACAACTGACTGATTTTGAATATAATGCAGTCCAAGAGCCTTGCAATTTGAGTCAACACGCAACTTTTCCAGGCCCTTCTCTTTGATTAATTTTGTAGGTTTGAGTTCTACATCATATTCTAAAAGATTTTCTATCTATTTATCTCTCTTTCCTTTGTGTTCTGGCTGCACAAACATATCTTTCACATTGTTGCTAGGAACATAAGAAATTATTTTAGAATGAAAAACATAGACTCTGAAAGATTTCAATGCCTTCACTAAGGCATAAGCATGTTTCTCCATTATGTAATATTTTAGCTCTGCATCTCTAAGAGTTTTACTGAAGAAAGAAATAGGTTTTTCACACCCTTCATCATTTCTCTGTAATAATACAACAACAATGGTATCTTTGGAGGCAAAAGAAAAGACCAAAAATTCCTTAGAATAATTTGGACTAATGAGGACATGAGCTTCAATTAAAGCTTGTTTAATTTTTTCAAAGGATGAATTAGCTTCATGTGTCCACTTAATATCAACATCTTTCTTTATCATTTTTGTGATGAGCTTGATGATTTTAGAAAAATTGGGTATGAATATCCTTAAGAAGTTAATTCTACCTATGAATGAATGAATGGATTTTTTGTTTCTTAGAATATCAATATTCTAAATGGATTCCATCCTTTTAGGATCTATTTTGATTCCTCCTTTAGATACAATATGGCTAAGAGATTTCCTTCATTCATAGTGAAATGATATTTCTTTGGGTTTAAAGATATGCAATACCTTCTGCATTTCTTAAAAATCTGCTTGAGGTGCTACAAATGTTCATCATTAGTCTTTGAGAATATAGTGATGTCGCCAAGATAGATCACCATGAACTTCTCTTTTTCTCCAATGAATTCAATGTCCATTTCTCTATGGAACATAGGCCCTACATTCATCAAACAAAAAGACATATTCTCGTACATTAATGCACCCCATGGATTAGTAAAATCATTTTTCTTTTTATCTTCTTTAAATACTGCAATCTGATTGTATCTAGAATACCCATCTAACATGGATATCCTCTGAACACCTACCACTTTCTGCAAAATGTGATCCATTTTTTGTAATGGATAATTATCTTTGAGTGAATACCTGTTCAGATTTCAAAAATCCACACATAACCTTATTTCACCATTTTTCTTCCTGACTGGCACTAAATTTGCCACCCACTATAAATATCTCAAGGGTATTATAATCTTAGCATCTAACATTCTTTTCAACTCTTTTTCAATGATAGAAAACAACATAGGATTAAACTGTCTCATTTTTTGCCTGAACGTTTTAGATCTCGGTTTCAAAAGGAGTTTTGTGTTGAATTATGTCAATATCAAATATCTTAAGGTCTGTTGGATTAATGAGAGGGGGGTGAATCAGTAATAGATAAATTCAATCATTTTTAACCACAATATGCAAGTGTTATATCATTGTAGCATTATCATCCAATAGTTGTGTTAGTAACATTTCTCGTCCGAAGCACAAGAGCGATCAGGTCTGCAAGTGGCGCGATGAGCACCGAGCGCAGCACATAGAAGAAGTCCTTTTCGGACTTAAAAATCAAGCGAGCGGGAAAAATTATAGTGTCAACGGTCCAGATCCATCCATGTGAGAATATCAATGGTTGGTGGGAAATCGTGAATAGAGAAGTTGCGCCGAAGTTGACACAATAGATCGCGCCCATATTATGTGCAAGGGAGAATAACAGCTGTCCATCCAGAGGACGTGTGGCGCGAGATATAATTGCGTCGGCGTTTCGGCATTCGAGAGTTCGAGGGGTGAGAGTTTCATGTTGCTCTACATCTCGAAACCACGAACCCCGATAGCGCCGAAAGAGGGGCCCGCGATATCACGAAACATTTTCAGCCGTCCATCCAAAGGGGACACCTAGCAACAAACTGAGCCATCTCGGCATTTCGCCCATCGCGAATCCAAGGCGCAAAGAGAAGCTCCGTTATATCCCGATGCGCGAGGTGCCGGGAGAGTCCCGGACCCGGGCCCACAGTATCGTCGAGTGAGTTTCAGGACCGTCAGATCTCAGAAGGACACGTGGCACCAAACTGAGCCGTCTTGGCGTTTCGCTCATCGCAATTTCTAAATGCAGGGACTAGCTCCTTCCCATTCGCGAACGCCGAAAGCGCCTTGGGAATAAGCACATGGTCACAACCCATGGTCACCTGGGGAGAGAAAGGAGCTGTGTAAAAAGGCCAAAGACGTCGAGTTCAGTTACAGAGGGGATCATCGCGATCTCCAGGCGCCATCAGATCCGATCTCCATATTGTTTCTCGCCTGGAGTAAATTAAGGCAAGAGCGGGTGGTTGAAACCTCCTTTAATTCATTAAGTGTGGGAATGTAGGGCCTAGAAAGCGGTCTGCTCGAAGAGGTCCTGTGTATCGATTTTTTCAAAGAAGCCATGCCGAAGTCCTCGACTAGATAGAGAAGTTTGCACATGCTAGCCCAACACTTAATGGCTCAGCTACCCTCCTTGCAGGAGCCATGCGTATTTAAGATGGCGCTTAAAGAATGATATCAGTACGAGTTTGACTGAAGGGACACCAAGCTTTGGGTGACTGGACACGCCTCTGTGAGGTGAATTTTCCTGAGTATATAGACTCATTCTTTGTATTTTGTAAAGGATCGATGGTAGAGCGGAGCTCCCGATTGTAAAGTTTTAGCAAACATTCTAGCTTCCTGGTCATGCATCTATATATGAGATTTATTATTTTATAACAGACAGTCTTCTTACTCCATCTAAGTTTTCATCTTATGCTAAGATAGTTCGTGATCGACTGATTCGCACGAATTATGGCAATTCTGTTGTGATAAAGGATTTATTGTGGAATTATTGTTTTCTCTGGTTTCATGCGTTTGAACGTAGGAAGATCTTGCGTTTAGATGTCTTCTTCCACAGTCTGTTAGGAACCTGATGTTTACGACAGACCTTTGCATCTCTTTGATACAAGTCTTCCCCCTACTCACCCTTACTACAACTCACTTTCTGAAGTTACCCAAGACCTCACTTGCCCATGCATGCCTGGCCTAGTTCCGGAGTTAAGACTCTATCATTTGAGTTAACCTCCATCTGATCACCTCATTAAACAAATCATGACATAAACTGATGGGCGTCGGGCTCTGCTCCTGCTGCAATCCAGGGGTGACTTCCGACACTAACATTTCCGGCGCCGTTGCCGGGGACGAAGTTGAAAATTTTCCCCGGGATTGAACGACATTGAGCCTCTGATCCTGAAGGTGCATTGGGTATCAGAGCCTTTGAAGATTGCTACTGTGCACCTGACAACTCCATTGTGACGACTCCGCTGTGGCGAAACTGCTGAGTTAATTGTGGCTTTCAGAGGTAGACACACACAGTCTCATCCACAATTGCCTCTAGCTACACCCGAATCTGATCCAGAGGTGGTTTTCAGAAAAGGAAAGGCTCCTAAAGAAGAAGCTTCCATCGCCGAACCAGGTAATTTAGCATCTCCTTTTGTAAGAACTCAATTTTCTCCTCCTCAGATTCTTGACCATCCTCCTTCAGAGGTTTCCCGTTTCCTGAACTTCGGGAGTGCTCTTGCTGAGTTTTCCCCTCCCGGTCTAGGGCTAGAGGGAGAAATCCTTGTCACTCCCCTCTCCTATGAAGCTGTACCCTGGCGTAGACCCAGGACCGCAGAAGATTTCCCCACACCTAGTTTTACTACTCCTGCGTAAAGAGGAGCACCTGATGACTTGAGCTCGTTAGCCTTCTCCTTAAATCCCCTCTTGTTTCCCACTCCACTTCGGGACTCATTCTCAGTACCCCCTTCGCGAACTCCTTCTCCTCCGAGTTCTCCTCCACCTAATATTCCTATGGCTGGTGCTAATCCCCCTCTAAATAGAATGGATGCCATAGTCGCTTCTAGATATGCTCCCTTAGTTCTACCCCATCCTATGAATCCTCTCCCTGCTGGAGATTACTTGAAATACATGCCCAAGTTCACCGGAGAAGGGGATGTAATTGCGGAAGATCACCTGGTTGCTTTCTACAGTTACGCAGACAAACTCAACATTGAAAATGAAGATGTCTGAATGAGAGTCTTCGTCCAGAGCCTCGATGGCGAGGTGAGGAAATGGTTCAGAGGATTGGCCCCCGGATCTATTGCTGGGATCGAAGCCCTGGATAGTGCTTTCCTGAGGCAGTGGGGCGATAGGAAGGATTTCATGTACTACATGACAGAGTTTGGGTCTTTGAAGAAAATGGAAGGAGAGTCTGTCTCTGACTTCTCCAAAAKATTTAATAGGATGTATARTAAAATTCCTGCCGAAATAAAACCCTYAGAAGCCTCGGCCAAAATTTCTTATGCTAGTGTGTTCGGCCCCGATTTCTGTCTTTTGTTGAGAGAAAGAAGAGCCACCTCCTTAGCTCAAATGAAAAATGTGGCCATAGAGGTGGAATCCAATGTGTTAGCAGCTGACAGATTGAGGAACAAGGTCGACGCAGACAGAAGAAAGGGAAGGTCGGAAACCTCAACTTCTGGATCATTGGTGCCCCACCCTCAAGTGGATGTACTGACCAAGATGGTGGAGTCTCTGTCTGTAGATATGGAGAGAATGAAGGTCGAGGGGAGGCAATCATACAAGGGCCCTCAGAACGTCGAAAACAAAGGAGGTTTCAGGAGGCCAAACAATTTTACTCCCTCGAATGTGCAAAGAGAGAGGGGAAGAGACAAAGAAGACTAGAAAATCCAGGCCCCTTTTCAAAACAATTTTGTGGCCGAGGGGGAAGAAGGAGAAACACATGAGCTTGATCCTGAAATCCATTGCTTTGGAGACACTCCTCCTTTTCCTCATCTCACTCAATCATCCTACGAGGAGTCCCTCATGGACAGTCAGCTAAATGAGTTGAACAAGGATGGCAAGGCTAGTGGCGGCCAAGGCAGGTATGATCCGAGGTCCAAGAAAAGGACTATAACACCTGACGTTCCTGAGCAGTCCACTAGGACAGAGAAACTTGCCAATGAAGTAGCAGACATTCACAGAGGTAAGAAGCACCAACCCCTCTCTCCCATAATCCAGAGTCATGTTCCCGAAATAAGAGAAATTCCAAAGCTTACATCTTCTTTTAATTTCGAGCATGAAATTCAAAAGATCAGAATTCTTGTGCCCCTAACTGAATTGATTAAACAAGAAGGGTTCAAGAAACGCTTTTCTGATATTTTATAGTCTGAGGTCTCCTGCCTTCCCACGGACTCCATTAATTTGCAAGATGAAAAGCCTGCAGTTATTTTAGGTCCTATGGTAGAAGATAGGAATGACTCATCCCCTCCCTTCTACACTTCCTTGAACATACATGACAAGGTACTGCTTTGACGAGTGCTGGCTGCTTGATGGATTCGAGGGGGCTTCTCACAACCTCATGTCCAAAAAATGTCATGGAAGAAGAATTAGGGCTATTTAGAAGTCCACCCAAGCCTATCATGTCTCTATTCATACGACTCAGGAAAGTTCAATGTCTAAAGGGTTATCAAAGACACAGTGTGACCTTGTTTGATTGCCCATGGTGGTCATGGATATTGTAGTGTGTCCCCAAGTTGGTATGTTGTTATCAAGATACTGGATAAAAATACTAGGGGGAAACTTGCAGATGGACCCAGCTTATACTATCCCATTGTTTTGGGGAGAACATAGGAGGCTATATAGAAACCGGTTAGCCTATATAATCGGTGATGAAGCTAATCCTACCAATCATCCTATTTTTTTCTTTGGACATTGATTTAGGTTCCATTTTATTGCAACTCACTCATACTCCCGAGCTCCGTCTTGAACTCAGAGAGAAGCCCACCTCTCCTCGTGAGTTTCCTCCCTCCATCACCTCCCGTCCCGGAAAATGTTTTCAATGGGCGATTTCGAGGAAAGGCCAGTCTTTGGAGTGTTTAATATCCCCTTCCGAAACCATGTCCCACTGTCATATAAGTTGGAGTTTGATACCACCAACAATGTGGCGAAATATGAAGCCCTTGTTCTAGGATTGAAAGCTGCAAGGGAAATGGGAATTGAGTGCTTGATGTTGTTAGGAGATCTTGAGAGTTAGATGGTCAGTAGATCCTAAGCGCTTATGGGGCTAAGCACCCTCATTTCGAAATTACAAGAATGAAGTATGGGACCTAATTGACAATTTCTTCTCTGCTTTCAATATCTCTTTTATTCCAAGGAGGATAATGATGTGGCCAATTCTTTATCTTTTTCAGCTAGCTAGTTCAAGGTCCCTCAGCCGTCATTGGCCAAATATGATGTTGAGATGAAATATAGGCCCTACATGCCAAACAATGTCAAGCATTGGAAGGTGTTTGAAGATGATCTAGAAATCGAAGTTTCTCAATCATTGATGAGGTTTCTGCGTTGCACATTGATTAGGATCGTCTGATAGCCCTCCTCGAGGTGTTTTAAAATAAAATTACTAACACACGGATCATTCAGCTGCCTAGTAATCATATTCCAAGGGGACTAATTCCTTTAGAAGATTATTGATGGGAATGATGTGGCGATGAAAGGAGTTTAGGATAGAATGTTGACCTGCTGAGTGCAACATTGGCACATTGGAGGAGCCTAGGTTTGTCAAAATATCAAGCAGTTTGACCAGAGAAAAAAAGGCTGAATATCTTGAGTTCTTTGAGAATTTGTTGATGTGTTTGCATGGACTTACGAGAGATCTCAAGATTTGTATGACACATCCATCATTGAACACAAGATCCTACTAAAGGAAGGGGCTAAAAAGCTGATTCCCAGGCTGAAGCTATGAATGAATCCCATGTTGTTGCACAATGTGGAGGAAAAGAGTGAAGTTGTTAGGAGCCCGGATCATTCCTTGAGATTTTCCAAATGGGTGGCCAATTTGGTTACG
The DNA here is from genome assembly GCA_010110895.2 of Picea sitchensis. Taxonomy (NCBI): domain Eukaryota; kingdom Viridiplantae; phylum Streptophyta; class Pinopsida; order Pinales; family Pinaceae; genus Picea; species Picea sitchensis. The sequence goes on from SNQJ01S0028372.1 coordinate 59,110, forward strand.
GTTAGGAAGAAAAGTGGAGAAATGGGGCTTTGTGTCGATTTTAGAAACTTGAATAGAATCTCAAAGTACAATTACCCTACCCAACATGGAACACATAATGCAGAGGGTAACAGTCTAGGACCTCCATGATCGATGGTTTCTCTGGCCTGTCAGATATCGTTCATGCGAGGACGGAGAAAAATGGCTACCACTCAGGAAGGCACATTCATGCCTTGAGAAATACCTTTTAAGGTTAATGAATCGGGGAGCCACATTGATGAGCTATGGACACCGCCTTTATCGGAAAAAGATCAGTTCATGGTGATCTATATGGATGACAACACAGTCTTCTCCAAGTATGATAAAGAACACCGCTACCATCTGAGGAGAGTTTTTTCGAAATGTCGCAGGTTTGGCCTCTCCCTAAACCCCAAGAAGTCTTTATTTGCTATGGAGGAGGGAAATCTGTTAGGCCATATAGTATCAAAAAGTGAGAGTTGATCCTAGCGAGTGGAGCAATTGGACCACATTGCTTCGAGGTCAAGAAGGAAGTTAGGAGCTTTAAGGAAGATTAATTTACCGAGGAGATTAGGTCTCGAATTTTGCTAAAAATTTGGTGAAACACATCACAACCGTACTAAAGGAAATGAAGTGAAATGGAATGCTGAACCCAGGGAATCTTTTTTCCAAATAAAAAGCATTAGTGAACTTGATCTTTGTCGATCACGACTATTGAAAAGATTCCTAATCTTCTCTTTAGCTAACCGATCACGATGCTTGTGATCTTGATGTGAAAAATGAGGAGGCGAGAGCAACCTATAGCCTTCTTCAACAAAGGCAGTAAGAATCTGAGGGTCGTATGAGATCATGGAAAGCAGGCCTATGCCTTGGTGAAAGCTATCAAGGATTTCAGATTCTATATTCTTCATTCTCACATGATTGAATATGTTCCAAATGCAATGGTTAAGGATATCCTGACGCAGGATAATTCATGTGGTAGAAGAGGAAAATGGGTTGCATTTATTTTGGAAATAAAACCTACCAAATTGATCAAAGGTCGGGGCTTAACCAAGCTATTGGTTGAAACCAATTGCCAAGCGTTAGGGATAAGTTTCATCATTGAATGCTGAAGGTGTTGAGGGTGTCTGGAAGAGACCCTCAAAGGGAGCCCCATTGGCACAGTGTCCTTGGTATAAGGATGTCATATACTTCCTCTGAGGAATTGGTGACCTCGGATGGCACATGAAACAAAAGAAAGAGCTCTAGAAGCTCAAGGCAATCGGAATATTGCCTTATTGATCAAATATTATACTGGAAAGACCCACGGGAATCTTTGGAAGAATGCATGGATCCTGAAAGTAAGGCAGGATCATGTTTAATTCCACAATGACTTATGTGGAGGCATAAGAAGACCACAACCCACAAAATCCTGGGGATGGATACCTACTAGCCCACCTTACTTGTTATTTGATGTCCATAGAGGACGTTCTGTATTACATGCAGGAGATTTTTTAGGAAAACAATAGCTCAAGTCTATGTCGTTAAATCTTGTGGTTGTTTCAGGACCTTTTCGACAATGGGGCCTAGATTTTATTGGAAAATTCACCACCTTCCAGTGGATAACCTGAGATGGATCATTGCCCTGGAACTTCTTTACCAAATGGATTGAAACTATCCCCACGGAGTGCTTCCTGAAATAATTATTGGTTACAGGAGAGACCTCTCATCCATGAGGTCGGTTGCCCAAGAAATATAGATTCTGGATAATGCAACCTCATTCGAGGTGAAGGCTGGCAGTTAGGATTCTGTGAACAATTAGAGAATCAAGGTGATTCCTCCCACCCCGTCTTATCCCGATGGTTTTGTGATCCTCAATAAAAAGTCTGGGATCATCAAAAGATTATTGGGACAACAAAGGGCTTGGAATTCAAAATTTGAAATTCACTCTATGGGTTGATTGGGTGACTACAAAGAGATCTATAGGCATCTCCCCTTTACAATTGGTTTATGGAGAAGAAGATGTTTTCCCTTCTCAGCTAACCACCCCTGTAGCGAAATTCCTCCATGACCATCAGGAAGATCCCAATGACATGTGGCTATTCCCATAGCGAAATTATTCCAGGATTATCAGGGGGAGCCCAATGACATGATCAGAAAGATTCATCAATTGGTAGAAGTCCAGCAGGCCAGAGAGCAGGCAATGGAAAAAATTCAGGATCATCAGCAAAGGATCAAGCAGGTTTTCGATAAGAAGGCCAAGAAGGAGCGGTTCCAGATAGGAGACCTGGTGCTGAAATGGGATGCTCCTAAGCAAGATAAGGGCAAGCACAACAAATTCAAATTCATGTGGATCGGGCCTTTCAAAATCTCTAAAGTTTTCTCAAATAATACATATCAGCTGCAAGATTTGGAAGGTGAAGAGGTTTTCAGCATCCCAGTAAATGGGCATTTTCTTAAAAAATGTTTTTTCTGAGCCTTCGGTGGCTCCCGTGTTTTGTAAATATTTTCCTTTATGTTCTTTGTTTTTACTTTTATTTGTTTTAGCATAGTAAATGACTCCATAGCCCATCAGCAAGGCACCGGAAATGCAAAATGAGTCCTTAGAGCATCACAGGGATGACTCTATCCCCCATGGAGCCTAATGTTAGTAACATTTCTCATCCGAAGCACAAGAGCGATCAGGTCTGCAAGTGGCGCGATGAGCGCCGAGCGCAGCACACAGAAGAAGTCCTTTTCGGACTTAAAAATCAAGTGAGCGAGCAAAATTATAGTGTCAACGATTCAGATCCATCCATGTGAGCAGATCAGCAGTTGGCAGGAAATCGTGAATAGAGAAGTTGCGCCGAAGTTGACACAATAGATCGCGCCCATATTATGTGCAGGGGAGAATAGCAGCTATCCATCCAGAGGACGCGTGGCGCGAGATCTAATCGCGTCGGTGTTTCGACATTCGGGAGTTTGAGGGGTGAGAGTTTCATGTTGTTCTACATCTCGAAACTCCGAACCCCGATAGCACCGAAAGCGTCGAAAGTGGGGCCCGTGGTATCAAGAAACATTTTCAGCCGTCCATCCAAAGGGGACACCTGGCGGAAAACTGAGCCATCTCGGCGTTTCTCCCATCGTGACTCCAAGGCGCAAAGAGAAGCTCCGTTATATCCCGATGCATGAGGTGCCGAGAGAGTCTCGGACCCGAGCCCACAGTACCGTCGAGTGAGTTTCAGGAACGTCAGATCTCAGAAGGACACGTGGCACTAGACTGAGTCGTCTCGGCGTTTCACTCATCGCGATTTCTAAATGCAGGGATTAGCTCCTTCCCATTCGCGAACGCCGAAAGTGCCTTGGGAATAAGCACATGGTCACAGCCCGTGGTCACCTGGGGAGAGAAAGGAGCTGTGTAAAAAAGGCCAAAGGCACCGAGTTCAGTTACAGAGGGGATCATCGCGATCTCCAGGCACCATCGAATCTGATCTCCATACTGTTTCTCGCCTGGAGTAAATGACGGCAAGAGCGGGTGGTTGAAACCTCCTTTCATTCATTAAGTGTGGGAATGTAGGGCCTAGCAAGCGGTCTGCTCAAAGAGGTCCTGTGTATCAATTTTTTCAAAGAAGCCATGCCGAAGTCCTCGACTAGACAGAGAAGTTTGCGCACGCTAGCCCAACACTTAATGGCTCAACTACCCTCCTTGCAGAAGCCATGCGTAGTTAAGATGGCACTTAAAGAATGATATCAGTACGAGTTTGACTGAAGGGACACCAAGCTTTGGGTGACTGGACATGCCTTTGTGAGGTGAATTTTCCTGAGTATATAGACTCAGTCTTTGTATTTTGTAAAGGATCGATGGTAGAGCGGAGCTCCCGATTGTAAAGTTTTAGCAGACATTCTAGCTTCCTAGTCATGCATCTGTATATGAGATTTCTTATTTTATAATAGACAGTCTTCTTACTCCATCTAATTTTTCATCTTATGCTAAGAGAGTTCACGATCGACTCATTCACACGAATTATGGCAATTCTGTTGTGATAAAGGATTTATTGTGGCATTATTGTTTTCTCTGGTTTTCTGCATTTGAACGTAGGAAGATCTTGCGTTTAGATGTCTTCTTCCACAGTCTGTTAGGAACCTGATGTTTACGACAGACATTTGCATCTCTCTGATACAAGTCTTCCCCCTACTCACCCTTACTACAACTCACTGTCGGAAGTTACCTAAGACCTCACTTGCCCATGCATTCCTGGCCTAGTTCCGGAATTAAGACCACATCGTTTGAGTTAACCTCCATTTGATCACCTCATTAAACAAATCGTGACATAAACTGATGGGCATCGGGCTCTGCTCCTGCTGCAATCCAGGGGTGACATCCGACGCTAACAAGTTGCAGAGTAAATAAAAAATGAACAAATGAGAAATCATACACATACACAGTACAACAATGTTTTTATGTGGAAACCTAAAGTGGGAGAAAACCACATAATGTTTTTTCTTATATGTCTTGAAGAATTACATTCATTGGAATCACCAACTTCCTTTTTTTTCCAGCTGCAACTGCAAGGAGGCTCCAACCCCCTAGTTTCTCGTGCTACAACCCGAGGGAATCTCCAACTCCCCAATTCTCTCGCTACAACTAGAAGGAGGCTACAACCTCCTATGTTCTCCATCTACAACCAGAAGGTGGATACAACCACTTGTCCTTGCCCCATCCAACCACCCTGACGTATAAGTAGAATGATGGAACCACTATAACATTATCACTTTGAGATATAATGTTGTAAACCTGTACCAATCAACCTGCACCAAAACACATGTACCAATAACCCGAACCATGCATAAAACATGCATCAACCTGCACCTCAACTTGTACCATAAACAAGTGCATCAACCATGCACTAACCTGTAATCAACCTGTACCATGAACAAGTGCATCAACCATGCACCAAACCTGTACAAATAACCTGTCCAAACAACCTATCACAACAACCTTTCTCATCAATATTATCAACCAAATAAGATCTACTCATCAATATCAATCACCAAGACAACTCTAAAAGATGTGCATCAACCAAGCATAACACAACAACTCATAATCATCACCAAAATCAATATGTGCTTCTAATAATATACTAATACAAGTATGCTACATCATCCATAAACCATCTGTCAACAATACTACTAACAAGTGCCTCCAACCATGTACCAAGTATGTACCAATCATGTATCAACTAATCATCAACTATGACTCATCAAGATGTACCAATATCATAAACTATACACCTCATGTATGTGCCAGCTCATCAACTACTTGTCTCAACCATGTACCCAACATGTACCTCAACCAAAATCCCTCATCAATTTCATCATCCAAATTTGATTTGTAACTATGTAATAGACTTGGTGTATATGATCACATACCTTCCAACCTTCCTTAACTATAACAACAAGAGACTAGCATTTTCATCAAACTTTTCTTTAGTCTCACATGACTAGTTTTGGATTAGTCAACAACCCTAACTTGAAATAATCATAACTATCTACCTGTAATGAATTAAGATATGAAAATAGTACTCAATGTTCTTCATTGTTTTTTATGAAATTCCTCCAGGTGTCACTACTTGGAACCTCTCAGAAAAGGAGTTATAGAAAAAATGGCATACCTTGTTGAATTCTGGCTTATTCTAGAGAGAGAACTTGTAGAGAATGCCCCACATAGAATATTTGTTGTATGGATCTGAAAATGTACAAAGAATACTAGAGACTGTAATCTAACCAACACATTTGTTCTTAGTTAATTTGGATCTGTTATGAAGAATTTATGATGTTTTTACCTAAAACACCTTTTCTAGACTAGTTTGAGGACTAGCCACAAACCCTATTTTCCACGGAGTGTAACTCCAAAACTAAAAAGACCCACAAGCTGAAATTTGTACCAACGCTACTTGGATATGTTTTCTCAATGACCTATCAATTTCACGGTCTGAGTCATTCTATAAAAAACATTATTGTGAAAATGGCGAGACGACTTGTAAATAACATACCTTAGAAAGCATCATCAAGAGAATTTATCCTCCCTTGAATTTCGGCCTTCTTTACTTCACCTTCTCTCTGAAATTTGGCTTAGATATCCTTTGGTTACCTCAGTCACCTGTAGATATTCAATATGATCAAGTGTGATTAAAATGAGAGAGCCTTTTCTCTTATTTATACTTTCATGTAGCTTCCTCAAGGGGTTACCTTTTAACCATCTTAACCCACTTTCCTTATTTTAGGGTTAACCAACTTCTAACACTTGTCCAATTAGTAATTTATCCATTAAATTTATTATTTAAATAATTTATTTTGTATCCACTTTGACTTATAGTACACTCATCACTTCACTTTATTATTCACCTTCTAAAAATCTCTTAAACCACTTTGACTACTTTGACCTTTTGGGGCTTCTAGATGACTCATGAGGGTTCTCCAAATTCTTAAGGTCACAAATCTGAAATCGTGAGGAGTTATGTGACATTCCACATACCACTATAAATGGAATGACATGTACTATCCATATAGAATAATATTACCTACAAATATATTAGAACTCATACCATTATACATCAAACAAACTTGGGTCCATTACCCAAACCTGGGTTCTCCAACTTCACATGGCCATAACTCTCTAACCAAGAGGACTTATGTGATGTTCCACATACCACCAGAAATGGAATGACTTGTACTACCCATATAGAATATTCTTACATTCAAATATATTAAAACTCATACCATTATACATCAAACAAACTTGGGTCCATTACCCAAACCTTTGTGCTACCACAATTCACTACCAGAGTTTATCCAAGGGTTGACATCAATCACTAAGGGTCGAAATCAATATACAATATCACTCTCCAATGGATGACACCAATGAAAACTAACAATACATACCAACTATCCATCAACCAAATCCAATTGTCTGACAATCTCCCCTTTTGGCATTGATGGCAACACTTAGTCATGATAACATTCATGCTTATACTCCTTATCAATGTTGTATATATCCCCCTTTGACATCAATGGCAAAGGGTATCTCAATTTGGGGCTGCTCCCCCCGATTGAACTCTCTTTGGGGTTGCTCCCCTTGTCTACATTCCTTTGATTTTTCTTTGTATTTATAAGACTATGATTACTCTCTCTCCCTTCATATGAATAATATCTCACCCTTTTACTCTGAATTCATATCGCTCATTCTTCCCTTGTGATAATAGATCCCCTTGGAAACATGCCTCTATGCTCTCTCTCCAAGCATTTACCTTTGCATATGATAAATCTCTCCCCCTTTGTCCTATTTATGGTGCTTCCTCATGTACATATAAGACATATAAGATAAGCATTCAAAAGCATTCATTTTGGAGTATAAATTACTCCTAGTCTCTGTCGAAGATACTCAAGGGCTTCCCGTGGAAGCGGTTTTGTAAATATGTCTGCCACTTGTTCTTTTGTGCCCACATATTCAACTCTGATGTTCTTCTCTACAACCTGTTGTCATAGAAACTGATACTTGATTGGAATGTGCTTCATTTTGGAGTGCATCATCGAGTTCTTTGAGATACTGATGGTGCTTGTATTATCACAATAGATTGAAATGGGTTCATCATACTCAACCTATATATCTGTCAGATTTTGTTTCATTCATAGAACCTGTGCACAACATGTTTTTGTTGCAATATACTATGCCTCGGATGTAGATAAAGATATTGATGATTGTTTCTTTCTTAGCCATGATACTAAAAAATCACCCAAGTAGAACGATGCTCCACTGGTGATTCATTTGTCATCAATACAACCTGCCCAATCTGCATCTGTGTAGGCAATAAGCGATAGATCCTTTCCTTTTGGATACCATAATCCAAACTCTTTTGTTCCTTTGAGATATCTGAAAAACCTCTTCACTACTAATACATGTGATTCCTTTAATGTTGCTTGAAATCGTGCCACCTGTCCAAATTACTGCATTACATCTGGTCTGGATGATGTCACATATAGTAGGCTACCAATCATTGACTTGTATTGCCTATGATCTATATACTTTGAATCATCCTCTTTGCTCAACTTGCAACTGGTTTGCATGGGAGTGATAACCAGTTTGCAATCTTCCATTCCGAACCTCTTTAGCATTTCTCTGATATACTTGGTTTGAGAAATAAAAATTCCTTGGTTGCTTTGACATTTCTGAAGACCTAGAAATAAGGATAGTTCTCCAAGTAATGACATTTCAAATTCATTCTGCATATCCTTTGCAAATTTTTGGCTTAACCTGTCATTAGTACTTCCAAAAAAAATATCATTAACATAAATTTCAATTAATAAAATACTACCTTGAGTTACCTTGATGTAGAGGTTGTTGTCTATGCTTCCTTTCCATAGTTCGTAGGGAGTTTTGTCATTGTTGTTTATGATCATTACTCTGTTTTGAATGTGAACTATTGTATGCACTGCATGTGTCTAAAATATATCTATCAATTTGGAATCCATTAGCATTGTTCGAGCCATTTCCTTTGTAATTATCATCCATTATGATAATGTTCCTTTGTCTTTGAACCAATCTATGAATCCATGCTCTCGTCCATACTGTCCAATAATGTACTTGCACAATTTTCCATAATGTTGACCCATTTATCACTATACTATCATGAAGTCTTGATTAATCCATCAAATTGTACTTCTGCTAACTGACTTCTTTGGATATGTCTTCTAAAACTCTATAAGATGCTCAAAGGATGGTTCTTTGGTTAGTCATAGCTATTGCATGGAATCCCCTTGTCTAATATTCATATTACCTAGGAGTCGCTAAGTCGGATGGATCAGAACAATTCATTCTCTGATGTGTATTCATCATCATCTTCATTGGTAGATTCATCATCTCTCTCAGATCTAACTTATTTCGTTCTGTCTATGGATTCATCTTTCACTAGAATAACTGAAATTGCAATCTCTTGAACATGTTCCTTATTTACTTGTCCTTCTTTTCTTTCATTTATTTTCCAAACCTTTCTATATATGAAATCCTTCTTTTTCTTTGTCAATTTTTCTTCATCTCCTTTTATTTCCAATATTTCGATCTCTAGGACCTGGTCTTTGTTCATCTTTTCTTCTTGTTTTCTTATCCATACTTTCTTATATCTGATATCAGTGTTCTCTTTCATGGAAGTATCAATCATGATTCTACAATCACGAGCTATGTGTCCATATTATGACATTTGTAACATTCAATGTTACGTGGGGCCTGTTGGAGCCGCCTTTTACAAGTGTTGAAATATAATTCTTGAAATCAAAAGTTTACCCCGACATGCAAAGTGGTGATGGCCGTTATAGTCCTAAGTGACCGTCGCTTAACCGTTAAGCAAGTCTATCACTTTTATTACCTCGCGCTATCACGCTTCGGGAGTTACAAGTCGCAAGGTTTTCAAACTCCGATATGCGAAGTCGCAAAACGGTTTTAAAAGGTTCACCCAGGTTGGTGTCAGGGGTAAGTCACTTTAAACCCTAGTTAAGCACTGTCGGGGTTTCACAACTTGACAATCGCTCTCCCAAAAAAATATACCTTCATAGCCCCAAGTCATGAAGTCATGATTTTTAATAATTAAGCATGGGTTGATTACAAACTTAAGTCAGATCATGTTTTTTTTCTTTAACTAAATCACGCCATCGCGATTTCGGGTATTTTGGATTCCAAGACTAGGAATGAAATTATCCGAGACAGTGAACACCGAAAAAGGTTTCTAGGGTTGAAGGTACAAAGTTAAAGAAATTAACTAAATTAATTAATGCCTTAAAGGACCTTTAATGTACGCAATCTACAGATGAGATTTTTGAATGTTTCCGCATTTCTTTATTATCACAAATCTTTTAAACATTTATGGAATTGATTTGAATCTTGATGAGTTAATGGAAAATAAGATCTCGTTTCACGCCTAAATCTTTCCATTAAATGATTTTACCATTCTGTCAACAAGGACTCACGCAAGGTTGAAAGATTAAAGCAAGGGAGTTTATTTTATTTGTTCAATTTTATTTCTATTTTACACGCAGAGTTGTTTTCTTTCACCGGGATAACTTTTTTTTGTGTTTACAATTCTTACTACAGGAGATCTGAACACAGAGTTTTCTATCATGGCTCCACGAAAAGCATCCAAGGCGGCTGCCGAGAGTTCAGGTCAGGGCTCAGATGCTGTTACCGATACTTCACTTTGAAGTATTAATACTTTCAAAACCTGGACATACATCTTCGACATTCTTCATTCCGAATCGGTGAATTGTTCATATGATTCCAGCGATAACGAGAAGGATGATTTGGCCACCAAATACAAAATCATCATTCAAGAAGAGATGAACAAAATAGCGGCAAGGCCATGAATCCTTCCCTATTATGATATGATCAGATGGGCTCTAGACCATGTGGATATTCTGATTAGGACTATCATCAACGAACAAAAGGTGATGGTTGGGACCTTTAGACCGTAACATTTGCAGGAAATGTATCAACTGTCACCCACACCAAACTTCGCATACAATGCTGAGTTTCTGGAAGATTTCAAGGAGAAGGAATGTGAGCAATATGGCAGAACCTTGCCCGAGCTGATCAAGGATTGGGTTTCGCGCACCGCAAAATTCAGGGCAGATTCTAAAGGTATTTATTCAATCTCCTCTTTAGAGCCACCGTTCAGGTATATAGAAATGATGGCCTGTAGGTTGTATGGGAGGGAGGACACCACCCACTGTTTTCTCCCGTGGGTGCCTCTGATTTATACAGTAGCTGAAGGTTGTTATTTCGACTAGGACAAACTATTGTCCAACAGTATAACCCGTCAAATTACCGAATATCTAGCGAGAAGACAACCTCATTTTTCATTTCCACCTATGTCATGGATGTTATTTGTTTCATGACGCCTTTCCCTCTAATTAGCTGGAGCTAGACTCCGTCTAATACTGAGCCTATCCATGTCTATCACTCAAAACTTTGCGAGGATAAGGCCACAAAATTCATATACGAGATTTTAAATTGGGTAATGCTACCGATGCATGTCTCCATCTTCGGTAACCCACTGCCCAGGATTTCAGATAGCATCGCCGCCAACTTGAGTAGTGTGGCTGACTGGTATGTAAAAGCAGAATTTTCATACATTAGGGTTTTCGGCACCTCTGTTTCCCCCATATTCTCTACCACTATTCATGCCAGATAAGCTGGTATGTCACGAAATTGTCAGGCAAACCATGCTCGGTGTCATAAGCAAAGAACTTAAAGGTTTTTCAAAGAAGGTATGGCCGCCCTTCCCCATTCATTTTAATACATATTCTTTATTAGATTTTGGACACGCCAAAGCTGAGGCTACGGCCTTGGAGGAATTTAAATTCGTCAACATCGAGTTCAGGAAACATGACCCACATAAGGTCGTGAGTAATCACATGGCGATTTGTGGCCTGAAAATATATGAACATGAGCACTCGCATCATGACGACATCTTCCAAGGTGCGAGATCCTATGCCGAGGTCCCAAGCCGGATTCAAGCCTTGTCGCCTAGGGATAGGGCCGATATTTTCAAGTATCAGGAACACCGACGGAGCTGCCTTCCCCTAGTTTTATAGGGTAAGAACCCACAGACTATAGATGTACAACAAATGGAAGCCAAGGGCTCAAAATATTCGGGTCCTAACCAAGAGGAAAATTAGGAAAAGAAAAAGGAAATTGGGGACCTGGAACAGGAAGCCGAGATCCCCAACCAATCAAACAAGCCAACCACGGTTGTTACCCCAGAGAAACCATCCAAGGAAATTGACAGTCCCATCATTTCTATCACTCCCCTACAATACACAAAGGGGACCCACGACGCGGGATGGATTTTTGGTGAAGAACTAACACCCATTACTATAGAAAAGTTTCCTCTGAATGAGTTCTTCTTCGATAAGAAGAGAAAGGCCATTGTGAAGCAAGAGCTTCACCGAGAAGCAGGCACAGTAGCCAAAAATTTCAAAATCCTAGCTGACGGGAAGGCCATGAAAAAGGAGGAATTCGCCACTCAGATAGCAGGGACGTTGGGGGCTTTTGCTACAACCAACCAATTTTCCGTCGGATCTCTAAAGGAACAATTAAATCGAAAGATTTGTTTGATCAGAACATTGGAGGCTAAGCTAGCTACAACAGAGGCAAATTCCAGAGATCAGGTGAACACGGGTCTAGAGCAAGCCAGAGCAGCTGATCAAAAGGAAATTGAGCAGCTCAGATCTGATCTCGAGAAAATATAGCAGTTGGCCCAGACCAACCAAGCACAGGTAAGCCAACAAGAAGAGTTGATCAGGTAGTTACAGGTAAAGTTGAATTCTGCTGAGAGACAGGTTATAGATATCGAGATATTCAAATCCCAAGCCATTGAAATCCGAAAAAGAGTGTCAGTAGCCTAACAAGATTTACTTGCTAAAGTGGAGGCCATCCAAAACCATTGCAGGACCATTGACCAAGTACTGGAAGACATTTCTTTGAGAGAGAGAGAAGTTGGGGTGGCTCGGGTCACTTTCCAAGAGGCTGTTATAGCCGCGATGAGAAAATAAATGTTAAGTAGTTCTAGGCTTTCCATCCCAGAGAAAACCAGAGGTAATATCTTGTTGAAGGCGTGGGAGTGTAATATATCAGAAAGCAGAGAACGAGCTAAATAAATGAGAAATTCTTGTGAAGAAACTTTTGGCTTGATAAATGAAAGTTTTTTGGATCTCGACAGGGAAAGCAGTGCTGGGACACTGGGCCATATCAATATAGCCAAGCACCTACTCAATATCAAGGAGAACGAGGAAAAAGAGCAAGTGGAAATATCACAAATAAGCCAGACTGATATAGTCCAAGTGGATAAATGGGTAATAAAACCAAGTGTACAGTTATGTTCTATCATCACTGAAGACCGACAAGTAGGGGGAAGGTTGCCACAAATAGCGAAGGATTGTTACGCTTTTGAGGCAAACAACTAAGCAGAGTCTTCCAGGTTGATAGCCCAGTTTGTGGAGAGGTGTTTCACTTGCACCAAGCAGGCGAAGGGGAAGGTTTCCAGTGCCAAATAATGACAAGTGTATGCCTGTTCTATTTTTAGTACCCAAAGAGTAAATAAAGGAAGGTGCTCTACCCGCATGAAGGAGGACAAAGACAAAGAAGAGAAACACTTAAATTTCCCATTTTATAACCGAAAACTCCTGGAACGATTGAGATCCAAATGTTTAGAAGTTGTATAAATAGGCATTGTTGAAGCAAGAAATGGGTTGGACCTTTCTTGGCCGATTGTAATAGAAAATTTCTTCCTCTTGAAAATTAATACAAATTAATCCGAAGATTCATGATTCCGTGAAGACTGAGTTATGAGTTTTGTTTTTTTTGTTATCTTATATTAAGTTTCATTTTGCATGTGTATTTCTGATGAATGCTTAGCTACAATTTAGTGCAATTTCTACTGTGGTAACCAACTTTTAGTCGTCTAATCGCTTGCAGTTTTTCCTCTGTATCGACTATCAGCAGGTACAAGACCTATGAACTTTTTGGGATCTCTATATTTTATGCTTCGTCAGATTACTTCTTGTTTTATTTTTCTTCTTTTGTTTACAGGGTGAGATTCTCCCTTGATAGGAGCCTCGCATTGTTGACTACTTAATGTTTTCTCTCATTTCATACACGATTTTTTTAAAAGTTAACTCAGTTACGAGAGAAGGCCTTTGGTTTGTGTTCTATATTTAACATCGAATTTCGAAAGTTCTCTTTTGTACGGTTAAAAAATAATTGAAGTGACCTTTTAAACCTCGAACTTTATTTTCATTCTCTGTTCCTCCATGAAAGTGCCCTTTGCAAGACAACCCAAGATTAAACCCGACCTATCGGATCAAACCAATATCGCTTTGAACCTATTTGACACCATTCTTAAAACTTCCATCACCCGGGTCTAACTCGAACGTTCATGGGCCACAATTGAACGGGATATAAGCATCCAAGAACATTTGGAAGCGAGACAGAGACAACTTAGAAATCATCCTTAGCTATCCTTTTCCCGAAGGTTGATTTTTCCCCTTTTTATCTTTTACTCACTTTCAGATGCCTAGACACTGCACTTTTTAGCCTTAAGTATAGACTCTGGAACAACATCTTTTTGGTGTCGTTGCCGAGGACCGAAGTTATGAAACCTTTTCCCTGGGAGAATAACATTTTCTCAAGTTTCTACCCTTTGATGGTGAACAAAGGGTGAACACCTTCTAAAGGATTTTTCTTTTATCATTCACTTGGCGACTCCATGTTTAAGTAAGATGGCACCTGGTCGAAGGAACACCAGACACAACCTGGATGGTAAACAGACCACGCCCATTTCCGATCCCGAAAAAATACTGAAAACAAGAGGTTCCCTTAAGCCAACCACTGTGGTCTACCATCTTAGGCACACACAACCCAAAGCTAAGATTCCTTTTGAACCTCTAACTTTGCATGAATCCCCCCCTAAAACCCTCAACCCAACTTTAGCTCTCCCCGAAATTAAAAATGAAATTCATCCGACAACTTCCAGCGTACATAAAGGTGAAAATGCCTCAACAAATTTAACAGCGATCGATATCCTGCAGAATCTTCGGTTAGATTTCCTGACCTCACCGAGTCTCAGGGAGTACACCATAGACTCAAATTCTATGCCCACATGTTCCCCTGATTACATCTCTTGCAAGTCCGAGGAACCAAGTTCTCGCATCCCTTTTCACCCTTCTTCAGTTTTCTCGTCTCTCGAAGAAGCTAAAGATTCACTTTTAGTGTTCCAGAACCCCTTGTATCACATTGTTATTCTATCCAATAGTGTCGATGGTGGCTGTCGGAGGTGGACGTGGAGGGGTTTTTGGAGGAGGAGGTGCAGGGGCTCCAGGAAGAGGAGGTGGGGGCCAAGGGCTGCCCCCACCTCCTAGAGTTTTCACTAAATTTGCTGCCATATATGCACCTCTGGTCCTGCATGTCCCTCTTCATGACCTTCCTTAAAACTACATGAAAAACTTACCTAAATTTATAGGGGAAGGGGACCTGATCGCTGAAGAACATATAAATTTATTTGATTAGTTCGCAGATATCCTAGGTCTCAAACACGAAGACGTATATTCGAGGTTATTAGTTCATACTTTCGAAGGATAGGTACGAGCCTGGTTTCGAAGTCTACCCGCAGGTTCGATATTATCCTATGATGCCCTAGAAGACGCTTTTCTTAGACAATGGGGCAAAAGAAAAGACCATTTGTACTATTTGACCGAGTTCGGGTCTTTAAAGAAAAAAAATTCGGAAACTGTTATGGAATTCATTCAAAGGTTTAACAAGTTATATAATAAGATCCCAGTTGAAGTTAAACCATCCCAACCTGCAGCCAAGGTAACCTTTGCAAGAGCCTTCGAACCCAATTTCTCACTTATGTTGAGAGAAAGTAGAGGGGATACCCTGAACCGAATGCAAGACGTCGTCATAGAGATCGAATCTAACATGATGGCTTCGAGCAAATTAAAAACAAAACTAGAAATGGGAAAACGAGAAACCAAACATTTTAGGGAACAAGCGGGACCCTCAGGGCCTAGTAGATCCTCAGATGATAAAATGGATGATATGGCTAGGATAATTAAAGAGCTATCAAATAAGATTTCCAGAATGGAGCTAGATCAATCCAAGGCCGATACTTTCATTAAAAGGGAATTCAGAAGAAACCCCAACCCTCAAAATCAACAAAGACAGACTAAAAACGAAGACCAGAAAATTCAAACTCCTTTAAAAAATGAAAATTTTATAGGAGGAAATGACCTGCAGGATTTTGAGAATCTGGAAGAAGACGTAAACAATTTGGGTGATGATTTCACACAACCTCATTTAACTAAATAAGATTACGAGAATTCCTTGAACACAGAGAAACTATCAAATAAAGATGACGAAATAAACAACACTGATGTTTCTATCTATCAAGAAATGACTGATTCAATAATGGATGAGGTCCAACATAAGTACAACCTGAGGCCCAAAAACAAACCTGTGTCGACTCCTCAACCCAAGAAAATTCTTCCTAGAGGTGAAATATACGAGCCTGCCCCAAAGGAGACCGAGATACCTAATAGAAAAATAGAAGAGGTAGATTCGCAGAATCCCAAAGTAAAGGAGGATGAGACCCAAGCAAAAAAAACTAAGACAAATGAGACACGTATACCGATAAATAAACTCATGGAAAATCAATCAGCACAAACAAATAAGTTAGAAAAGGAGTCCAAGGTTTCAACCAAAGAAACGGACAAAGGTGGGGGAGGTTTTAGCCTTGAAAATGAGATAAATAAGATCAAAATGCCAATCCCTCTGGTCGAATTAGCAAAGAATCCTCTGTATCGAAAGAAGATAACCAAAATGATAGGTTTTTCGAATCTAGAAATTCACTCTGACATGATAAACTTGGAAGATGATAAACCTAATATCACTTTTGGTCCACATTTCGAGGGTGCCAGAGACACCGTCACTCCCTTCTATATTACCCTGAATGTGCATGATCGACTGTTGCATAACTGCATGCTAGACTCTGGAGCCTCACATAATGTGATGCCCAAGTCTATTATGGACAGAC